>JADRCD010198858.1:0-15744 GCA_019843815.1 Montemys delectorum | reverse complement strand
ACACACACAGAGAGAGAGAGAGAGAGAGAGAGAGAGAGAGAGAGAGAGAGAGAGAGAGAGCTCAGTCCTGCTGTGTAACAGTTGTTTCAGTTCTCTTCCCAGAAGAGACTTGAAGTCATCTAGTCCAACTCCCTTCAGATGTCTGAGCCCTATTGGCCTATTGGGACAGGTCTCACTGGCAACCGGTCTCCCAGGATTTACTGGAACCAGGGTCTTGCTCATTACTTAAGGCAGCTTGATCCACTTATGGGTAGCTCAGTTAGAAAGCCCTTGAATGTTATGTTTCAGTCAACTCTGAGGGAAATATACCAACCAGTCCAAACTTGAAATCTTATCATTTTAGTTTTTCTTTTTGTAGTCTCCTATTGTGACTTGAGACACTCTTGGTTACTTTTGTATCTCTGTAACCCATATACCAGACAGAAACAATGTTAAGAGGAAAGGTTGGATTTAGCTCCTGTTTCAGAGGATTCCATAGTTGCTCAGTCCCATGTGAGTGGGCCATCATGGCTGTGGTGGAACATGTAGTAGTGTGGCCATTCATATCCCAGCAAAAAGGAAGCTGAGATCAGAGTCCAGAGCCGAGATCTGGGCTATAGCCTTCAAAGTCCTACCCCGTGTGACCTTCTTCTGCCCAACCTCTTCAGTTTCCACAGTCTCCCAAAATAGTGCCACTAGCTGGGGACCAAGTGTTCAAAATATGAGTTTATTGAGGCCATTTCAGATTCAAACCAGAGCAGGCACTATTTACAGAGTTCTTCCCAGAATGCCTTTCCCTAGGCTCTGCCTTACCGCCCCTTGCTTTTCCTCTTCTCTAGCTGGTATCTTCCACTATCTCCTGATCTCTAAGTCTTGGCATGTTCCAGGGCTCAGTTAGCATTCTATCTGCGTTCCCTTCTCAGTGGACTTATCCACATTTATAACATTAAAGAACACAAATACACTGATGATTCACAACTTTGTACCTCCAGCCTGGAACCTACCTCAGAACTTCAGATTCACATACCCAACAGTCTGGCTGACATCCTTCCTTGCCTATCTATTAAGTTATACTTATCTATACTTGCCTGTCTATTAAGTTAACCTTGGGCTTTAAGGTCGGACAAATCACTCACCCTTGGAGGTTTCCATATTTGCTCCACATACTCCAAGTTCCAGCAGTCAGACCGATCCTTTGAAGAGTAGGCCATGTTACTCCTCTGCTCAAACTTCCCATCTCAGATCAAAAGCCAGTTTTTAACCATGGCCTCCAAAGCCCTGAGCAATTTAGCCACTCAACTCTGTGTCATCTCTACTTCTGTCCCAGGGATAAGCTCTTGCTATTTACAATACTATAATCATGGTCGTGTTTGCTGTTCCCCTTAGCTAGTCTGTCCCTGCAAGTAGCCAAACAAGTCATCCCCTCATTCCATTCAAGTCTCTGCTCAGGCAATGCCCTATTTGCATGTGTGCTTTCCTACTTTCAATCGGTTTTATCTGGTTCCACTAAAATGTAAATTCCATGGGTTTATGTAAACATGGTGTTTACATAAATTCTATGGGTTTATGTAAACTTTGCTGTTGCTGTGATAAAAAATACGTTGAGTGAAGCATTTTATAGACGGAAGCCTTGTTTTGTTTGGTTTTTTGTTTTGTTTTGGTGGTGGTGGTGGTGGTATTTTTGTTTGTCTGTCTTATGGTTCCAGAAAGGGGGGTCCAAAATGACAAAGGAGGCGTAACAGCAGGTGGGTGGCTGGGGCAAGAAGCTGGGAGATCACATCCTTATCCATATGCATGAAGCAAAAAGCATGCCGGGAAGTGGGGAAGCCTACAACTTTCAAAGCCTACCTGATGACACACTTCCTCCCAAAAGACTCCAGCTCCTAAAGGTTCGCACTCTCCCCAACGGGAACAAGTGTTCAAATACCTTAGTCTGTGGGAGGCATTTCTACCTTGGACCACCATAGATCTAAAGTTTTGAATAGTTGTATCTTCTGTAAAAAGTAGAGTGGGAAGGGTTGGGGATTTAGCTTAGTAGAGTGCTTGCATAAGGCCCTGGGTTCAGTCCTCAGCTTTTGGGGGGAAAAGAGTAAAAATAGACTATAAGGGGGGTTAGGGGGGAGATGGCTCAGCAGCTAAAAGCACTTGCCATGTGAGCCTGGAGACCTGAGTTAGATCCCTGGAAACTGGACTTCCACATGTGCTTCACCACACTCCGACACAATAATTTTTTTTTTTTTTTTTAAGGATGGGGAGGTTCCTCGAGAGGACTCTGAGGTACTGAGAGAACTGAGTTCCAGATGAGGAGGAGGCAGTGCATGCCTGTTTGAGCAGAGGAAACAGCACGTGGAAGAATCCGGAGCCAGGTACAGGCCAGCAAGGTCAGACTTCCATAATCTTCCACTGCATTGTCCCAGCTTCGAGAGTCTGATGTCTGAGCGCAGGCTGTAGACAGTCTGGAGTCTCTGTTCCTGCCTTGGAAGGGGCTCCTATCAACTAAGGTCCAGGATTTCCATGGGACTGCCCTCACAGAAGGTCTGCTTTTGCTGGCAGCAGGTGAGAGATATCATTGTATCAAGTTTGGTTCAGCAGGTGAAGAAGATGGTCACATTTTGGTTTGAGAGGGGGAGAGCCCAAATAAAGACTTGTCAAGGACAATGCCTTGTGTCTCTGAGGAAAGTAGTTCAATTAAATGCCAGAAAGGAACCCAGACTTCAGAGGCATTGCGTTTTTAAAAAGCTTAGTTCTTAGGTGGAACTTACTACTTTAATGGTTCGCAGCCTGTTTAGCCTCTCCATCTATAAAATGAGGTTAATATCGACTTCATAAGGCATGAGGCCAATGGAACCTTCTGCAAATAGAAACCGATAAAGAGAGGCTTCAGCTATGATGTTCAAACATCTTTTGCAGCTAAAGAGACTGTTACAGCTGGTGCCAAGTAAATTTAGAAAAGGGGCAAGCCCGGTGAGAACCCGAAGATGCAAGCCAGCTTTCCAGAAGAAGCCTGGCGCGCAGAGGCTGCTGGTCCCGGGGTAGGGGGTGGGGTGAATCTCGGCAGACTCCCCGGAGGAGACGCGCCACTACACCCACGGAGCGGGTGGGGAGAACCGAGAGCCTCCAGCCCTAAGCATCGCTGTCGCTTCTCCACTCCAACACCCGGAACCTTGGGCGCGCGGAACCTCGGTGGCGGAACGCGGGCCTCGCGGACCTTGAGGGCGATGGAGCAGGCGCGCGGGCCGGGGGCCGAGGCTGACGCGCCCGAGGAGGAGGAGGGGGAGTCGCAGGCGGCCATGGCGGCTGTAGTGTCCGCTGCGGGTAGAGCGTGCCCTGCAGTCCTGCAGGTGGCCGGCCTCTACCGAGGCCTGTGTGCAGTGCGCAGCCGCGCCTTGGGGCTGGGATTCGTGTCGCCTGCACAGCTGCGCGTGTTCCCGGTGCGCGGGGGCTCGGGCCTGCCCTCCGGGGGAGCAGACGGCAGCGGGGTCAGCGAGCTGGAAGCTAACCCCTTCTACGACCGCTACCGGGACAAGATCCAGCAGCTGCGCAGGTGCGGGCCTGGCCGGGTGAGGGTGGGGACTCGCGGCGCGCGGGCAGAGCTTCCGGCATGCGCTACTCTCCTGCCCCGTGGACTTGGGCTGGCCCCCACTATACCAATAGTTTTGTTTCTGAGTTCAGAGAGGCCAGGCCACTTGCCTAAGGTCACATCTCTGTGGAACCTTTGGATCTTAACACAGTCGTCTTTGTGCTTAGTTCTCAGAACGCTCAGCAAGACTCTCTAAAGCCCTATGAGGAAGACAGCCCTGAGAAAGTTATCCCCCATGTAGAAAGATGAAAATGAAGCCCTTCTGCGAAGGCATTTGATTTGCTCAAGGTCACAGGTTGAGTCAGCAGATACCTGCCCGAGAGATCAGGTTCCCAGGCTCCCAATTTAGGACCCAGACTGCATGGAAAGGTGCCTAGGAGTGCTGCAAAGACTGATAAGTGTTCCGTTTGTATTGCCCATTGAATCCTTTAATTAAGGTAATGTAGGAGTCTGGAGAGAGGTTGAGGCTCGCCCGAGGTCACACAGTTCGTTAGGGTTTATCTGACCGAAACCAGGGTTCCTAAGGCTTCAGCTTCCAGAAGGTAAACCTCGAAGATGGAAGAGGTGTAGCTTAGTGAAAGAGAACTTGCTTAGTATGCACTGGGCCTTGAGTTCCATCCCCAGCACTGAGGAGGAAAAGTGCCGTAGGGTGTGGCTGTTAAGGTAGGTATAGTGGGTGCCTAGTTCCAGGTAGGAGGATGAAGGTAAAATGGAAAGGTGGTCCGAAAGAGTTTGGTGCTATAGGAAGGCACTTCTGAAAGGAGGCCAGATGTTACCAGCCAGAAGTTCTCTGCATTTGTCTCATTTTAATTCCACTCCCTTAAGTTTTTCTTCATCTTCACATGGGCAGCAGCATCCTCTAACTAGGTGTACTGGCTGGTTTGGTATGTCAACTTGGTACAAGCTGGAGTTACCACAGAGAAGAGCTTCAGGTGAGGAAATGCCTCCATGAGATCCAGCTGTACAGCACTTTCTCAATTAGTGATCAAGGGGAGAGGACCCATTGTGGGTGGTGCCATCCCTGGGCTGGTAGTCTTCGGTTCTATAAGCAAGCAAGCTGAGCAAGCCAGGGGAAGCAAGCCAGTAAGAAACATCTCTCCATGGCCTCTGCATCAGCTCCTACTTCCTGACCTGCTTGAGTTCCAGTCCTGACTTCCTTTGGGGATGAGCAGCAACGTGGAAGTGTAAGCTGAATAAACCCTTTCCTCCCCAACTTGCTTCTTGGTTATGATGTTTGTGCAGGAATAGAAACCCTGACTAAGACTCTAGGGCTTACCACTTCTGGCCTTGGATCCCTGCACCTGTCTGTCACTTTACCATGAATATGGTGGTCTTCCGTGTTTTTTGAAGCAATGATGAAATAAATGAGTGAATACTTTTGCTTTCCTTCAAATATTAGATATCCTCAAATATTTGTCATTTTAAAATATTTAAAATGGGCGCAGTCCTCTCCACCCATTTCTCTCTGATCCCTTTTACCCATGTCTCCGAAGAGGTACCTCCTCTCACTTAGTACTTAGTGGGTCTATTCATACTTACTCTAGGCCAATATAGTGCCTAAGCTTCAAACAGTATGGTCTAGGTCTAGCTCTAAAATCATTGGAGGAATGTGTTCCATAACACAGTCAAAAGTACAGTCATGAGACCACCTCAGTCATCTAAGGATGTCTGAGCAAAGTTTTGCTGTGGCTATAATTATCAGCAGTGCTTGTGTACATATTTACGTGTCTGTCTTTACAACTAGACAGTAAATTTCTTCAAGTAGGGACAGTGTGTTAGCTATTTTCTATGTCCCTAGAGCACAGCAAGAACTCTGCTGCCCAGGGTGCCCCTGTTTTCTATGCACTCACCATGTCAAGGTCAAGTACATCTGTGCTTATTAGCTGGGCTGACCCAGTCCTTCCAGAAGAAAAGAAAAGATCAGCCCATCTATATAGTCATGAAAAGAGTGACATTTGGTGTCCCATCCAAACAGTTCTATGGAATAGGCAGTACTCTATAATGTCTTGACTATGAAGGTCTACCAAAGGGTTGTATTCATCTACGAATACAAAGCCGAGCATCCCGTGGTCAGCTACACATTCTGAAGTATTCTTAGTGACAGTGGCCGCCTCAGCCTAGCCTTCAAGCCTGAAGAGCATCCCCGTTTAAGATAAAAGATGAATTCTGTTGTTCCGTCTGACAGGTCAGGGAGATACTCAGATACTAGGTCTTCCTCCAAAGTGTCCATTTGGAGTACGGGATCTGATGGTGGGAATAGAGGGAGACGTCAGAAATTAGATAGATTCAGATAAAACCTTACCACCTAGTAGGCATGCTGTAGGATTCCTGCCTGTGGAGGTAACACAGCAATATGACTTAAGTATTCTTTCTATCCTGAGTAGCTTAAGAACCTGAGAAAGCAAGTCCTGCATCACCTGAGGGAATGGCCTGCAAAAAAAAAAAAAGCACTGCACTGCTGATCCCTAGAGGCTTGATTGTGGTTGAATAACTGGCTTTGCTTTCCACTGTCTTGACTTTCAGGCTTAGACCCCTTTCTTAACTGAACACAAACCCGTTAGCCTCATGGTGTCTGTCCCTTCTCTGAGAAGGGGTATTGGAGTGCTTCCTTGTTTCAAAACCCAGAAAGGCGTGGGTGCTTGACCTTTATTTACCTTTTGTCAGGTCTGACCCAGTTGCCTTTGAGTCCCGCCTGGAGAAGCGCAGTGAGTTCCGAAAGCAACCAGTGGGGCACTCCAAACAAAGTGATTTTATCAAGTGTGTGGAGCAGGAGGTAAGGCATACTGGACCTTGGAGGCTGATTTTGATTTGTTGTATAAGTTTACTAGCCCTTACCCTTAAAGTGGTCGCCAGTGACCAGAACATCTCATCTTTACTCATTCTCTCAGTAAATGTGTACCCTGTTCTTACTGAATAAGATCCTATAGTCATGTTGGAATGTAGAGGGATGTAAGGAGATTCCCCACTCTTAAGGAATGTAGTCTAGTGATCAAGGTGCTCATGAGCTGTAGGAAGCAGGGGAATATTTTCAATGGAGGTCCTAAGTTTGCTTTTTTTTTTTTTTTTTTTTTTCTTTTTTTGGTTTTTTGAGACAGAGTTTCTCTGTATAGCTCTGGCTGTCCTGAAACTCACTCTGTAGTCCAGGCTGGCCTCTAACTCAGAAATCTGCCTGCCTCTGCCTCCCAAGTGTTGGAATTAAACGCATGCACCACCACTGCCCAGCTGCTTTTTTTTTTTTTTTTTTTTTAAAAAACAGAGTCTCACTGTCTATCTCTGGACGAGGCTGGCTTTGGACTCATAGATTCTCTTGTCTCTGCCTCCTGAAAACTGGGATTTAAGTTGTGCACCACCACACCCAGCAAAATTAATTAATTAATTAATTATTATTATTATTAGTTATGTGTACGTGTGTATGTCTCTATGTGCATATGTACACATGGCTACAGAGGTAATTGAGTTTAAAAGGTAGAGGTAAGGTAACTTGCCTAATAAGAAGACAAGCTGCAGAACCTTGTGCCAGGAACTGAGTCATAGCTTTCAGCTACCAGCTACGTAGTTATGGGCAAATTATGTAACTTCTCTGTGCCTCAGTTTTGCCTATTTGTGAATTGTAATAATAATAATAATAATAATAATAATAATAATAATAATACCTACCTCACAGAATATACTAAGACTGGATGAACTAGTATCATGTACTCTTGAGCACCATCCCTGGCAAATAAAAAGAACTTAATGCATCGTTAGTCTTTGTGATCCTTGAGCATCAATGCTGGGGAAAGTGTGTGGAAAGCTAGCTATGATAATCTAGGGCATTGCTTTCCAAACTCTTTGACCACAACTCACAGTAGGAAATATATCTACATTGCTGCTTAAAATACATGTATATGTTATAACAAACAAAACTTTTATTCAGCAGTGCTCTCATGACATGTAATACATTCTTTTCCTATGTTTGTCTGGTTCTCATTCTGTAAACCAGTCTCATCTGGAACTAGTAGGTAACCCTCTTGAACTCTCAGTAATCCTCCTGCCTCAGCCTCCCACGTGCTTAGCTTGCAGGTGTGAGCCATCATGCCTGGATAGTGCATTCTTAGTTTTTATCTCTAAAAAATTCTGATGACAATCCACTGAAGTGATTTTACAACATATAATTTGAAAACTTGTAATCTGGGAGGTTCATGGGAACAAATTCTGGGGAGACTTGAGTCAGGGCTGGAACCACTTTCAATTGTTTCTGGCCCTTTTAGAGAGGAAATGTATTAGTTGTTAGCACGTTTCTGTGACAGAAACAACCTTAATGAGGAAGGATTAGGTTTTGCATGTTTCAGATTTGTCAGTACATCATGTCAAAGAGCATGTGGGCTTAGGAAGCAGAAGAAGGGGATATGGAAAGAAACCAGAGTAAGGAGGAGCTCCTAAGGACATACTTCCTCCAGATAGGCCCCACGCCTACCTTTCATCACTTCTCAATATCTTAATATTATGAATCCAATAAAGGATTAATCTGTCCATTAGATCAGAGCCCTCATGACCTAGTCATCTCTAGAAGTGCCACCACAGACTTATCCAGAGGTGTATTACAAATCCCTTAGGAACCTCTCAGTCCAGTAAATGTAATAAAGGATTTTAACCATCACAAGAAGTCTAATTAATAGAGAATCTGAGAGCTCAACAGGATTCTAGCATGCTGAAGACACCTACCACTAGAAATGCTACCAGAAATAATCAGTTTTAGAAAACACATCTCTCCATTTCTCTCCTAATCAGTGTCTGGTATGGAATAGGTCAGAGGGCCAAGCACAGAAGGAATTCCTCATGGTCTTTCACAGTCCTTCGTAGTGGTGAGTGTAGTGTGAGCTCCTGTACTGGGAGTCAGTGTCTGCTAACACACCTGTTCTCACATTTTATCTCAGAATGTTAGCGGAAGGAAAGCTGTCCCATAAACAGTAACTCTTAGAGTAGTGTGTATAGTGCCATAAAGAACAGACTTGAAGGAGTTCTCAGGAACAGAAGTACTTAATGAGATTGACTACCTCAGTGGCTTGATTTATTTTCTTCCTTCCTTCCTGCCTTTCTTTCTCCTTTCTTTCTTTCTATGAGGAAAGTATAGTTTAGTAATCTGTCTCATCATGTATTTCAGACAGATGCCTTGGGGAAACAGCCTGTGAGCAAAGGATTCACTAAGGACAAGGTAGGTTTCTAGTTAAATATAGAAATCTAAGTCTGAAGTCATATGGGACATCTATAACAAGAGGCTGCAAATTTAAACATATTTGTTGTGCTCAGGGATTTTTTTTTTTGTATAAGTCAATTTTTCCCAATAGTAGAAATGAGGAATTTTTGTCTGGATTATTGTGTCCTCGACATGACTTCTAGCTTAAGTATGGGCCAAGGATGCTACAAGAAATTTGAAGGAAACGGAATGCACTCCTTTCTATAGAACGTAACTTTCTAAATCAAAACACCACCTGGGAGCGTGTACCTCATTGCACAAATAAAGAGCTCCCTGGTGGAACAGCAGGCACTGCTGCTTCCTTTTTACCAGCTGCAAAGTGCTGCAGGACTCAGTGGTGAGACCGAAGCATCTGAGGAGTGCTTGATGACCTAATAGTCCCCAGGAATAGAACTGTGAAGGTCTGTGTGGGAGCGGAGACTCACATTCTCTGAGCGTGAGTGGGTTTTGTACCTACCTTCCAGAGGACTGCTTCGCTGTGCTGACATTCTTTTCCACAAGGCTTTAGACAGAACAAAGCTGGGGTTGTTGTTATCTTTAAATGTAGATGCTAATTGCCTTTTCTTCTTTCAAGACTCTCAATTCAGTCTTCAACGTTGAGATGGTGAAAGACAAAACCTCGGAGGAAATAAAACAGGTAATGGATGAAATGAGTAGGCATGCTCCCTGAGATTATTTGCTCTGTGAACCAAGTCTGAAGACAGAAAAGGTCAGACATTTTTCTTACACCTTTTTCTCTCCCAATAATAAATAGTCCTAAGGGACAAAAGTGATGAGTCACATAAGAGTGACATAAAAAAGTGTCTTTCTTTGTCTTGCTTTTATATGTCTAATGACTTAGGTTTACCCTTTCTCTTTCATTTTAAATTGTCAGAATTCTATACCTTTCCAAATAGGCTCCCCTGGTGGGATAGTGGTGAGCACAGCTGCCCTCCACAGCTTTCCCTTTACCGTATCTTAGCTGAATGCGCTTAAGGTTCTGCTCGCCCTACAGAGAAGAGAGTGTGCTGCTTAAAGCAGAGACTGTAGAGGTGGGCATGGTGGCACACACCTCTGATCCCAGCACTCGGGAGGCAGAGACAGAGGCAGGCAGATCTCTGTGAGTTTGAGGCCAGCCTGGTCTACAGAGTGAGTTCCAGGACAACCAGGACTACACAGAAAGAAAGAAAGGGAGGGAGGGAGGGAGGGAGGGAAAGAAAAAAAGAGAGAAAAAAAATCAGACTTTAGAAATGAGCTGCCGTTTTTAACCTCTAGCTCTGCAGACAAGTTAATTTCTCAGAGCCTCAGTTTCCCCGCTGTAAGGTGGTAACAACTATACACCTACTTCTCAGACTATTTGAGAATTAAATGAGTTAACATTTGTGAAACACTTAGAACGAATCCTGGCACAGAGTAAGTGCTATAGCTATGTTTTAAAATAAATTAAAAAATACTGTGTTGGGAATATGTTTCCAAATATCCAGTGGCAACCCCTGGCATTCATTTTCTTGGCATTTGTGGCCTAAGGACCTTCCATAGGCATTTCCTAAGCATTCATGATCTGCCCTGCCTGTTTTGTCATTCTGTGTACCTTGATTTACATTGCTCGTTCCTATTTATGACTAATTCTTTTCTCTTTAACCTACATGAAACTATTTGAGGATTCTTTATACTTCATTATATTTTAGGATTGTGCTAATGAGCAATATAATAATTAAAGAAATAATAAAAACAGGCAGGCATTATGCTTGTTGCTTCATAGATATTTCTTCATTAAATTCTAATGTCCACCCTTAGAAGTAGATGCTGTTATTCCTAACTTAAAGACACGGGGGTTAAAAAAATAAATATTTATACAAAACAATGTTCTAAACATTAGCAGTTAAAAAGTTTTTAAAAAATCAGTCACCTCTGAAAAAATGTTGAAGATTATTTATATCTTATAATATCGAATTTCAGTCAAGATTTTGTTGTTTAAAAATAAGCACATACCTCTCAATACTATACAAGTTCTTTTTTTGTCTTTAATAAATGATAAAATTATATGTATGGGAAAGAATTATTTTGAAATATTTTTTTATAATTTAATATCAGTAAATATTTGATTTGTATGCCTATTTTATATTACATATGCCCATAATCAAATTTCTTAGGCAAAAGGAAGTCACAAGTGGAAAAACTTTAAGAAGTCCTAGTATAAGTCAAATTCCCTCCCTTTGCCTGACTCCTCACACTGCCAAGCAGTACTGGGAACTGAACCATGCTAAGCAAACGCTCTGCCACTGAGCTATACCCCTAGCATCTTGGTCATCTGATACTGTTAGATTGCAGGACATTGGTGATGGCATAGACTGACATCCTGCCTACACAGGGCTTGCAAACTAGTGAAGGAGATGCATTCATATGCTAATGACCATATTTAAATTAAGGTATTTGTTTCAGTTACGTTTTTTATTATGCAATAAAACACTGACCAAAAGTAACTTGGGAAGGAAAGTGTTTATTTCAGCTTACAGTTTGTAGTCTGTCATTTAGGCAGGTCAGGGAGGGAACTCAAAAGATCAGGAATATAGAAGCAGGAGCTGGTGCATCAACCCCATGGAGAAGTGCTGCTTATAGGCTTGCTCAGCTGCTTTTTTATGTTTCAGGGCCACCTGCTGAGGGATGGCACCATCCACAATAGGCTGGGCCCTTCCACATCAATCACTAATTACAAACATGCTGGAGAATTGGCTCAGCGGTTAAGAGCACTAATCACTCTTGCAGAGGACTGAGGTTTGATTCCCAGCAGCCACAAGGTAGCTCACAACCATTTGTAACATCACTTTCAAGAGATCAAAAATTCTCTTCTGTCTTCTTGGGGACATAAATATGGGATACATAGATATGTACATGCAAGCTATATAGTTATACACATAAAATAATAAAATAAAAAATTTTAAATGTATTTTTTAAATAGAAAATGCACCATATTCTTGTCCATAGGCCAGTCTCGTGGGAGCATTTCCTCAATTGAGGCTCCCTCTTCCTAAATGACTATCTTCTGTCAAGCTGACATAACTACTAGCCAGCTCAATCTCTAGAGAGATGTGAAATAGATAATTCATAGGAAAACTTCTGACTGAAATGATGAAGGAAAACTACTTGTGGGGAAAAGTATAAATTTAGCCATGAGTTAAGGAAGAATTGGTGGGGAAGGCGAGCTGAGATGGGGGAAGAAAAAGAACTTTCAGTAAAAACCCACAATGTGAAAAGCCACAGAGGACAAAGAAATAATAGAAGTAAAAAGTATGAGCATAGAACATGTGTGCTGAGAGATAGTACTGTACGTGTACTATATATAATATATTGTAAAAAAAATTCCTCAAAAAGACCAAAGTAATTCTTTTAGTGTAATAAAACTATGATTTTTTTTTCTTTTTCTCTGCTTTCTTATTTTATACTTTATAAACCTACTCACTACTTTTGGGTATTTACATCATGAAAATCAACTATACTCTTTGTGTTCTTTGATGCCAGGCAGAGAGATTGTGACTGCTCTGTATCCCAGTCAGACAGCAGGATCTATCTGCTCCCTATGCATAGGACTTCCTGGAAGCAGAATTTTAAGAACTGCCTGCAATAAGCAATAAAAGCTAACATTATTTTAGTGTCTACTCTGCCAGTCTCAATTCTACCAGTTCAGTTAGTCTTCATAACAATCCTATGAGGTTGGTGTCACTGCTGTTTTATCGATGTTGCCTAAATTTCAGAGGTTTGCCCAAGGTGGAATAGCTAGTAAATGACCAGAGCTAGGATTTGCATCCCAGGCCATTGACTCCAGACCCTAAACTCTGAATGGCGCATATTCTTCCTCTCTGAGAAGGTCCACAGTTGGCTGGGGAGGTACGGTGTGGGGAAAGGATAAAGAACCTGTGAAAACCTTTCACAAACAAGATAAATCCTGAGAACAATTATTTCAGAGGTCATAGAAACTATTTCTTTGACAGAGTTTATTTTTAAAGGTTATCTTCTTAGTATATGTGTATGGATGTTTTGCCTGCATACATGTCTGTGAATCACATGTGTGCAGTACCTGTAGAGGCCAAGAGTGAGTGTCAGCTTCCCTAGAACTGAAGTTACAGATGGTGTGAGCTGCCATCTGGGCAGTAGGAGTTGAACCCCAGTGCTCTTAACTGCTAAGCCATCTCTCTAGTCCCCTTTCTTATTATCAGTTGTCTGTTTGTAAGGGGGTATGTATACATGAGTGCAGGAGCCTGCAGAGGCTGAAGGTATTGGATCCCACTGGACTCTCCTGACACTGGACTTAGAGACAGCCATGAGCTGCCTGACATGGATGCTAAGAACCAAACTCGAGTCTTTTTCAAGAATAGTAGATGTTATTAACCACTGCTGTTAGCCATATCTCCAGCTCCCAGAGTTCATTATTAAGAAATAAGCAGTTTGCCGGGGCAATGGTGGCGCACACCTTTAATCCTAGCACTTGGGAAACAGAGGCAGGTCGATTTCTGAGTTTGAGGCCAGCCTGGTCTACAGAGTGAATTCCAGGACAGCCAGGGCTACACAGAGAAACCCTGTGTCGGAAAAGAAAGAAAGAAAGAAAGAAAGGAAGGAAGGAAGGAAGGAAGGAAGGAAGGAAGGAAGGAAGGAAGAAAGAAAGAAAGAGAAAGAAGGGAGGGAGGGAGGGAGGGAGGGAGGGAGGGAGGGAGAAAAAGAGAGAAAGAAGGGAGGGAGGAAGGAAGGAAGGAAGGAAGGAAGGAAGGAAGAGTTTAGGGCTTGGAGAGATGACTCAGGAGTGAAGAACACTTTCTGCTTTTCTAGAGGGTCTGTGTTCAGTTTCCAGCACCCACATCAGGGGGCTCATAACTGCCTTTACCTCCAGCTTTAGGGGATCAAACACCCCTTTTGGCCTCCAAGGACATCTACACACATAGTACACAGAGACATAGATATATACATTAAAAATGAATCTTAGAAAGAAATTCTTAAAGAGTTACAGTTTAATCATTTATAAGAGCATATGGTATTAAAATTTTTAATCATATACTAGTTATAAGGACATTACAATGAGTTTTCCTCTCTATTATCAGATGGAATAATACTCTGAGGATGAAAGCCATCACTGTATCTCAGTATGCATTGAAAAGATTACCCACATTGTCACAGATCACTTGTTTGTTTGTTTATTGCAGATTTGGCAGCAGTATTTTTCAGCAAAAGACACAGTCTACGCAGTTATTCCTGTAAGTAATTTGAAGTGGGGAGGAAAGTGTTTGAGCATGAGGTCAGTGCTCCTACCCTCTCAGGCAGCGGCCTTTACTCTCTTCTGTTTATGACATCTCAGGAACTTACACTTTACAGCTCTGAGAGTTTTATTATGCCCTAAGCAGCAGAGATTGGAAGCTCCATATGGTATATTTATGACTTTTGCTTTCCCTCTTTCTGGTTTAGAAATGTTTCCAAGTCTCTGACCAGGGAGGCTAGTGTAAGTTCATGTTTCTGAGTGATTTCCAGATGCATTTTATTTCATTTTCACTTTCCAACCAAACTGTGGGGAGTCAAGATACTGCTACAGCATGGCTTTCTTCCCTTCTCGTGTGTATGGCAAATGCTGAGCTGACCTGGAGCTCCCTCTGGGCCTCTCTTCAGCTTTCCCCTTAGCAAGCAGCATTTTCATGGCTTTACCTTCTTGGAATTGTTTTAAAGGTGATTGCTGGCCATTGCATTACTATAGCTAAGAAAGGCTATGACTGTCTTCTCCATTTAAGACTCTAGACCAGACATGGTGGTTCACACCTCTAATCCCAGTAGAAGGTAGAAACAGCGGCAGGCAGGTCTTGTGAGTTAGAGGTCAGCCTTGTCTATATAGCAAGTAAACGAGAGATTATGTCTTACCTTACAGTACACTGAAGAACACAGCTGTTTCTGAGAGGCTTACATAAGTATAAGATTAAAGAAGAAAATGCATACAGAAAGGAAAGCCAGGCCTTTGGCTATGAGGAAATCTCTATCCTCTGGTCCTTTAACTTCTTAGACATATGTGCTCTTACGTCATGAACTCCACAACCTAAGCAGTCTGTACTTGTTACATTTTAGATCTTTCATATCAGCTCCCTGGACAAGCCTTCTGAAGCCTCCCTTGAGTGCCTGGTTCCTTAGAGACTTTGAAGCATTGGAGCACTTAGTCTTCACACATACTTTGTAGCAATGAGCAGCAAAGCGTGCACCTGGTTTTCCTGTCATTTTATTATAAGAATGATTTGCAAATGATGTAACGTAAAAGCGCCTGTTTCAGCCATACTATAGTTCTAGAATTCAGTCTTGGAAAAAATCTAATGTGATTGTGACTTTTCATGTTTTCCTATTTGTGAGTTAATTTTATTCTTTTCTAACGTACAGAAAGAAAAGTTTGATTTGATCTGGAACCGGGCTCAGTCCTGCCCAACAGTAAGTCTTTAGTGACTATGTAGAATTGCTTATAACTGCTACCAAATAAGTGATTTCAAACCAGTTCTTCTCATGATATATATGCTCTATTAACAATGGTGCTCATATACTAATTATATTGATAAGTGACATTTTCATTCTTATAAATGCTTTTTAGTACTCTACTACATATTAGGCCTTTCTGATATAGGTCTTTTTTTTTTTTTAAAGATTAACTTATTTTATTTATATGAGTACACTATAGTTGTCTTCAGACACACCAGAAGAGGGCATCAGATCTCATTACAGATGGTTGTGAGCCACCAGGTGGTTGCTGGGAATTGAACTCAGGACCTTCGGAAGAACAGTTAGTGCTCTTAACCACTGAGCCATGACTCCAGCCCCTGATACAGGTCTTAATCTGTCAGTATATGTACATATGAAAAGGCACCATAGAGCCCATTGTAGTGACACATGCCTTTAATCCTATTCAGCCTAGTCTACATAGCAAGTTCTAGACCACCCAGGGCTATATAGAAATGAA
>JADRCD010198857.1:7547-21210 GCA_019843815.1 Montemys delectorum | reverse complement strand
CACATACACTTACAGACACAGATACATACATTTAGATGCACACACTTACACATATACAGATATGCACATAAATATATACAGACACAGACACACATAGATACACACAGAGATGAGCAACATATACACAGAGATACACACACACATGCACACACACACACTGACATAGACATAGACAGACAGACACAGACACCCCCCCCCACCCCGAGAAATGAGGATCAAATTCAGAGCCTCACATCTGCTAGGCAAGTGCTCTACTAACTGAGCTACGCATATTATTCATTTATGGGGCTCTGTTTTATATAAAACCTTGTGTTAATCCTCATTACATATTTAGAAATGGTTCAAAGACTTGTGGTTCAAATCCAAGAAGCTAAAACCAGAGCTTTGAAATTTTCACTAAATACATTTATTATGAGTTTAGCACTGTCCGCAAACTACTGACAGAGTTTAGAATGAATTAAAGCAAACTGATTAAATGTGCTTATGTGGCTTTCTGAAAACAGGTTCAAAAGAATATCAATGGCTCAGCTAATTTGTTGCCTGAATCCTTACCTGATCTCCCGGTATCTCTGGTTCTGTTGTCCTTGATTGTGGTTGACATTATTGAAAAACTCAGGCATTATCCTCTAAGAGGGAGTCAAAAGGGTAAGTATCTTTTCAAATAGTATTACTTAAATTTTTTATTTGGCTTTCATCTTTTCTGTTATTCTGTTGCTTGATGCAATGTTTAATGACAGTGTATCTTTTTTTACTATTTTATTTATTTACATTTCAAATGTTGTCCCTCTTCCAGGTCTCTCTATGCAAACTCCCACCCCCACCCCATCCCCTTTGCCTCTAAGAGGATGTTCTCCACCCACCCTCTCACTCCTGCTCCACCCCTCTAACATCCCTCTTCCCTGGGGCATCGTGCTTCCACAGGGCCAAGCGCCTCCTCTCCCACTGATACCAGATAAGGCCATCCTCTGCTACATATGTAGCTGGAGATATGAACCCATCCACGTGTACTCTTTGGTTGGTGGTTTAGTCCCTGGGAGCTCTGAGGGGTCCACTTAGTTGATATTGTTGTTCCTCTGGGGTTGCAATCCCACTCAGCTCCATCAGCCCTTCCCTAACTCTTCCATTGGGGCCCCTGGGCTCAGTCTGATGGTTGGCTGTGGGTGTCTGCATCTGTCTTAGTCAGGTGCCGGCAGAGCCTCTCAGAGGACAGCCGTACCAGGCTCCTGTCTGCAAGCATATCTTGGCATCAGCAATAGTGTTGGGAGTTGGTGTCTGTGGATTGGTTGGGTCCCACTGTGGGGTGCTGCTCTTTAGATGCCCTTCCTGTCAATCTCTGCCCTTTTTTTTTTTTTCTCTTACATTTCCTTTAGACAGGAACAATTCTGGGTTAAAGATTTTGAGATGGGTGGGTGGCCCCATCCCTCAACTGGAGGCCATATCTATCTACTGGAGGTGGTCTCTTCAGGTTCTATCTTCCTGAAGTTGGGCATTTTGGCTAAGGTTATCCCATTGGATCCTGGGAACAGTATGGGGCAGTGAATGGGGGAAATCACTAGAAAGTCCCAGATGCCAGGGATGCGAGAGACAGTGTTTCTTAGTCACTGAGAGAAGCTTGAAATTGAAGATACCTAGACATAAATATTTTAAAACATACTTTGATACCAGTCATTATTTATTTATATTTTGGTAGTGCCTATAGATTTGTAAAAATACCTAATACTAATTATTTAATTTAATATTTCATACCAATAAAGCTTAAAGTTCACTCTGGCAAGAAAACATTATTGACATGGTAGTTTTGAAATGTTCTTAAATTCTTAAATTTAGAGGAATAAAATAGTTTTGGTCCTGGTTTGGTGTCTCATAGCTGTATTCTTGCTGAGACAGGAGGACCAGGAACTCCTGAGCCAGCCTGAGTTAGGTAACCAGACCGTGTCTCAAAAAACAAACAATGAAAGGAACAAAAAAGTCATTTTGTTTGAAGACCTTTGCTACAAGAATCAGTGTGATGCCTGTACCTACTACTTACGAGTTAGAGAATTGCGTATTTTAAATTATGGATTATTAAAAAAAGGGCAACATTCACATTAGGAAAATTGTGACAAACTTTCCTACAGAGTTGGAAGTAAATATACGCTGTCCTCTAAAATGTATTTCATGCCTTGAGTACTTTATTGTTCAGACACACATTCTTTTCAGTTCCATTTAGTTTCATGTATGATAGACATGCTGTGTTGGTTGTGTACTTGAAATATGCAGCGACTGGGAGATCACCCCCAACAGGTGGATGGAGAAGGCTTCAGAGTGGCAAGGGTAACGACCAGAGAGTCAGCCATTTGTAGGCCACGTACCACCCTGGTGCTTTGCTCTGGGAATGGCAAGGAAGTCTGTCCAGTAGGCCACCAGGAAAGCAGAGCCTTTCATTTTAGACTTTGTCCTTGCGTGGGAGATCACAAGCCATATGTTCAACATCACACTTGACAATTTAATGACAGCCCAAGGGCCACACACTGAGGGAAAAGTACTCCCCCAAGTTCCATCTTCCCTTGAAAGCCAAATGTCTTTATTTGAAATATGTGGGGCTCTACACCTTTCTCACTCGCTCTGTCTCTAGGCTCCTGGAAACTGTTTTCAAATTATTCTGTTCTTTGTTTTTTTTTTTTGTTTTTTGTTTTTTTTTGTTTTGTTTTGTTCTGTTTTGCTTTGTTTTTTATTAATTGATTTAAGTTTTATTGCATTATGATGAGAAAAATACATAATTTCAATTTATCTGAGTTTGTTAACATTTAAAAACGTATTTTAAGTAAATAGAATTACATCACATTCTTCGTTCCCTTTTGTACCCCAACTCCTCCTAGAGACCCCCCTTGATACCTGTAATACCTTTGTTTTTTTTATTTTGTCATATTCTTTAAAATTTATAAAATATTATTACAATAAAAATGAGTATTATAAAAGTTGTTTGATATAAAATAACAATCAATTGAACAGTCTTTTTTTTTTACATGATTTCAATTTATCTGAATTTGTTAACATTTGAAAACATATTTTAAGTAAATAAAATTAAATCATATCCTTGTTTTCCTTTTGTACCCCAACTCCTCCCAGAGACCCCTTTTTCAATACCTACAATATCTTTTTTTGTCATATTCTTTAAAATTTATAAAATATTATAACAATAAAAATGAGTATTATAAAAGTTGTTTGATATAAAACAACAATCAATTTAATAGTCTTATGTAGATGCTTGTCTACGGCAGTACTGAAAATACAAATGTTTTTCTCAATATAAATTTTAAATAACTCCAAACGTATTAACTGTATATTTCAAAATAATACATCACTACTAATATTTTCTTAAATGAACATAAATATATAAAGTGTTTTTCTTTGTTTGTTTTGTATTTAGGAGAGCTTAAGATCTTGGCTCTTACTATGGGAACTTGATACAAGAGTTACAAACGTCAAGTAAAGCATTCAGTCTCACACTTTGTTGTTCTCTTACAAGCCCCCTCCCAATTTAATTGTCTACATTACTTTTGGGTATAAAAATAATTTTAAAATATGTAAGCTGTTCTGAAAGCCATAGTATAGTGTAAAAACATGAAATAAACAATACTACTAATAGAGAGGCTGTGATAGGAGAAGCAAGATCTCAAGACCATTATGTTGTACACAGCAAGACACTGTCATGAACAAACAAGCTGAAAATGTATATAGATTGTACAATATTGGACCTATTTATCCAATTACCAAATTAGAGAGACCATTGGATGACAGTCAACAAATTTCTAATTCCTCATGTTTTTGGATTTCAATCAATTAGGATATGTTGGTAATATTAATTTTCATACTAAGATATTAAGAAAAAGTAATTGCTACTTCCTGTTGTTTTTGTTGTAAGAGGTGGAATTAGGTTTGTGTGAATTTGTTGAAACATTACCTTCTTGCTTCTTCTAGGGTGTAGTTTTGCTCCTTATGTTGATGTTTTCCACCTATTATCCTTTGTAGGGCTGGATTTGTGGAAAGATATTGTATAAATTTTGTTTTGTCATGGAATATCTTGTTTTCTCCATCTATGGTAATTGAGAATTTTGCTGAGTATAGTAGCCTGGGCTGGCATTTGTGTTCTCGTAGGGTCTGTATGACATCTGCTCAAGATCGTCTGTCTAGCTTTCATAGTCTCTGGTGAGAAGTCTGGGGTAATTCTGATAGGCTTGCCTTTGTATGTTACTTGCCTTTTTTCCCTCACTGCTTTTAAAATTCTTTCTTTGTTTAGTGCATTTGGTGTTTTGATTATTATGTGACAGGAGGAGTTTCTTTTTTGGTCCAGTCTATTTGGAGTTCTGTAGGCTTCTTGTATGTTCATGGGCATCTCTTTCTTTAGGTTAGGGAAGTTTTCTTCTACAATTTTGTTGAAGATATTTACTGGCCCATTACTTTGGGAGTCTTCACTCTCTTCTATACCTATTATCCTTAGGTTTGGTCTTCTCATTGTGTCCTGGTTTTCCTGGATGTTTTGGGTTAGGAGCTTTTTGCGTTTTGCATTTTCTTTGACTGTTGTGTCAATGTTTTCTATGGTATCTTCTGCCCCTGAGATTCTCTCTTCTATCTCTTGTATTCTGTTGGTGATGCCTGCATCTACAACTCCTGATTTCTTTCGTAGGTTTTGTATCTCCAGGGTTGTCTCTCTTTCTGATTTCTTTATTGTTTCTATTTCCATTTTTAGATTCTGGATGGTTTTGCTCATTTCCTTCACTGGTTTGATTGTGTTATCCTGTAGTTCTTTAAGGGATTTTGAGTTTTCTCTTGAAGGGCTTCTAGCTGTTTACCTGTGTTCTCCTGTATTTCTTTGAGGGTGCTATTTATGTCTTTCTTAAAGTCCTGTATCATCACCATGAGAAGTGATTTTACATCTGAATCTTGCTTTTCTGGTGTGATGGTGTGTCCAGGACTTGCAATGGTGGGAGTATTGGGTTCTGATGATGCCAAGGAACCTTGGTTTGTGTTGCTTATATTCTTGCCCCACATCATCTGATTATCTCTAGTGCTACCTGCCCTTGCTAAATCTGACTGGAGCCTGTCCTTCCTGTGATCAGAAGGTTGTGTCAGAATTCCTCAGAGTCAAGCTGTCTCTATGATCCTGTGATTCTGGGTCCCTGTGACCCTGGGCTTGTTAGAGCATGTAGGAATAGAGCTTCCTCTGGGTGTTTTGGAACTGGCTGCAGAGTTTGCAAGCAAGGTCTGCTCAGGCCAGCCCAGACAGACCGGAAGCAACCCAAGCTACTGGGCTGGCAGAGTTCCTGTGTGCCTGGGTCCTGCTGGTCCCAGTTACTCCCGCTGTTGGGACACATGTTATGTCCTCCTCACCTCTCATCCTGAGAGTGTCAGAGTGCCTGGGAGTGGAGCTTCCTCTGGGTGTTGTGGGACTGGCTGCCGAGCTTGTGCCCAAGGTCTGCTCAGGACACCAGCCCAGACAGATCGGAAGAAACCTGAGCCGCCGGACTGACGGAGTTCCTTTGTGCCTCTGTTCTGTTCTTTATAACTGTATTTTACATATACATGTAAACTTTGTGCCCAAATGAAAGTTCTGGTTTTAGAAAAAAATCACATATTTATGTATAAAGTATATATTATACTTTGCATTTCTATATGAATAATATATAAATAATATACATTTTATATAATATTGTATCACATATAGTATAGTTACATATTCTATATAAATATACAATATAATAAATTATATATAATAAAATATATTAATATGCCCATAACACATATACTTATTATATGATATATAATTTTTTATATTAACAATATTAATAATGTGTATAATATAATGTTATGTTATATTATTGATATATAATATATACAATATATATTATTAATATAATTGATAATTAACAACAAATGTATAACATACAACATATAACATATTACTATATAAATATATTACATATTACCTATTATATATAATTGGTAATTTATAATAAAGAATTATATAATATACATTATGTAATAATATAATAATATATGATCATATAATATATAATACATTTATATTATATTATATAATATATAATATACAATATATTTTATTATACTATATAAGTATATTAAAATAATATCATTATATTTGTTGATATAACAATATATTATATCATCATATATAATAATATATAGTATATAACAATATATATACTTTAAAAGTAGTTAGTGCTTTTAATTGTCTATTGTAATGATTGGATGCTTTCTTCTGGATCTAGCAGTGATGTTTTGAGATCCTAAAGAAAGGCTTCCAAAGCAGCCAGTCTTGGAAGGGGACTAGAACAGAGTGAAGCCCTGCTGCTTCTTAGTTGAGACATCACCTCCAACCCCTGTCTGCCTTAACTCAGGCTAAGGGCAGTTAACTGATACATACTGCAATAGCTCTTCCAGCCAATAACAAAATCACACTTTAAAAATTAGAACTGCCTTTGTAAATATTAGTGTTGCAAATACTCAATTTTTATGTAAATCTTGAACTCAGATACTCTACCCTCATTTCATTATGCACATTAATACAATAAATTACATAGCTTTTGAGCCTATAGTATATTCTCATTTATCCTCTAGAACATACTCCTTAAACACTTTGGTGTTACAAATCATTTAAAAAGACAGTCTAGCTCTGTAGTCCAGGCTGATCTTTAGCTCAGAATCCTCTTGTCTCTACTCCATCATCTGAGAGTTTGAATTACAGGTGGGGAGTAGTGAGAACTGGGGTGTCCAACGATGTGACAGCATGGCTTCTGAATGCAGGGTCTCATGTACAGTGAACCTTCATGGGAACAGTCTGCTAGTGGATCTGTGTACGGTGATTTCATAGGTACATGTAGTATGTACTGCCTGAGGCTGGCCAGCTGAATCTCCTATAAAGGAGCACACTTCTCCACCATGTTGTTTTTGCTCCCGCTTTAAAAGAATCTTCATGCTTTTTGTGCTCTTCCTTATGGTTCCAGAGAGCTGAATATCTACCACTCTTTGCTTTCAATCATCATCTTGTCCTTGCTCCCATTTCAAAACCTAACTGGTGCCCAGTTTCCTGAGTTCCTGTTTGTTGCTTCAGACTGTCCTGGAATTCTCTCTCTCTCTCTCTCTCTCTCTCTCTCTCTGGTTTTTCGAGACAGAATTTCTCTGTTCAGCCCTGGCTGTCCTGGAACTCACTCTGTAGACCAGGCTGGCCTCGAACTCAGAAATCCGCCTGTCTCTGCCTTTCAAGTGCTGGGATTAAAGGCATGTGCCACCACTGCCCGGCTGGAATTCCCTCTTTAAGCATGGTTGGTTTTAGTGTGTGGTTGCCTACCGTGTTCAGCTCCAAACAGCTCGGTGCTGGAATATGCCCGGATGTGTTCTCTGGACTTTATGTAGTTTGTCTCTTTTTTTGACAGCTGGAATGTTGACTTCCTTCCCACTGAATCTTACTTTTCTGGATAAGTTGCAAAGAGAAGATTGAAAGTTTTGTTTGGAAATGGAGTCCTTTAGCTCCATAGCGTGCAAATGCTAACACATTGCCTGGGCTTCAGGGACTTCAAGGAATGTCCATTATCCTCTACTAGACAACACAGTGTCCCCTGCCTACCAGTGGAGCTGAAGCTGCATCTAGTAGAGTTAGATTCCTTTCCAGATAATCTTTCCTAAATGATTGATAGGCTTTCCTTATGTCAGGATTTATAATAGATATTCCATTGCCTGAATCCCAATGATGTCCACTGTTGGATTCCCCCCCGCCCCCCCGCCTCTGTCAGGATCTCTCATCCCCACAGAAACAGGAAGATACAAACATAAACATAAGAATATCAGTGGCTGGGTCAGAGTTTTCAGTCCTATCAGCAGAACTCAGTTAAGTAGTGTTTGTAACCCAATGTTACAAAATTTTAGGAGTATATTATTAAAGTGCTGTAGGGCCTGTGTGTAAAGTACTATATTCAACTGCAGATGAAGGGACACACATATCATCTTAGGTGTTAGAGGTCAGCAGGAACCAAAGGAGGGGCCTGAGTTTTGCAGGGGTTTGTAGGTGGACATGGAGAGCAAACTTTTTCTGTTGAGCAAGCTTGGGCCGCAGGGAACTCAAGTGTGCATGTAACCCGTGGGCATGTCCCAGAAGGAAAAGTAGCTTGGTTGGATGACACACCGTTAGTCAACAAACCTTGCTGGAACAGAAATTGCTTGTCAACGTGTCACTTGGAAAACTTGCAAAGCAGCTTCGAGAGTTTCAGTGTAAACTCGGATGGCAAGGACTTGGAGGAGGAAGTGAGGGAGGTTTAACTAGACCAAAGGTCTTAGTCTCTTTTTCAACAGGACAATAAGGGCTTTTGTTCAGATGTTTTGTATAAAGTTCTGTCTGGAGATAACAGGAGGAGGTTTTTCTCCAAATGCTTGAAGACCACTAATCCAGAAGTTCATTTAGAACTGTAGACTGTGCCTCCTCTCAGCCAGTGCCATAACTGAAGTAGCTCAGGCTCTCTATAGACCTGGCTGTGAGGGAGGCAGAAGGCCATCCAAAGGCAGAAGAAACAACACCAAAACCCTCACCGTAGCCGCAGCCGCTCGGAGCCAACTCATCCTATCCTGATGGAATCTCAGGCTTTGCGCCCGCACGGTGCTCTTGCAAACCACACAACTGTTTTATGGCACTGTTTTGAACCCTTTCAATTTTGAATGTTTTCTTTTTACAAAACAATATATACTCATTTAAAGATATTGTAAGATAGAAGTCTTAAAAAGGAAAAAAAAATGATGCCAACCTGGTCTGTAGAGCTAGGTCCCGGACAGCCAGGGCTACATAAGGAAATCTTGCATCGAGAAAAACAAAAACAACAACAAAGAAAAGGAAAAAGAAATAAACCAGGTATAACTCTATAAGCTAGAAATGTATAATTGATGGGCTCTTGTTACATACTCAGTTAAAAGACGTTATTCTGTGATTTTCCCCTACAGTGTATACTGGGCTTGCTATTCTTGTTATTTTATCTACTATACCACCATTTTTATTCGTCAAATACTATTCCATTATATTAACTAACCTACTATTGGCACCTAGATTTATATGACTTATTATTTAATTTTTTTTCTATTATTGTTGTTGTAAAGGACAGGGTATGGGTAGATCAAGTCAAGCAATGTGTGCTTGAGTCAGGAAGGAGAGACACACTAAGGGCAGAGTACACATATTATGCAGTGCAGGTAGTCTCTTTTAAAGTGACTCTGCACTATGTGGGAAATAGAAGCCATTCAGTGCGGTGAATGGCGGAACAGGAGCTGGGAACGGAAAGAGTTAACTACCTCTGGGCTGTAGCCTGGAGCTATGGGAACTGAAAGAGTTAACTACCTCTGGGTGGTAGCCTGGAGCTATGAGGGCGATGAGTGCAATGTGCCCTCAGAAGACCTGGAGCAGCATTTCATGCCCAGACTCCTTGGCAACCATGTTGCCACCCAGACTCCTTGGCAACCATGTTGCCACCCAGACTCCTTGGCAACCATGTTGCCAGAAGATACTGACTACTACAGGCTGGCTGCTCACACAGGGAACTATAGAAGGGAATGGGAAACCGGTGTGGTGTGTGGCAATAGTGGTCGGACTGCGCTAGAGCTGCCAGCTTAGACAGAGAGGGCCGCTGGAGATGAGGTCAGCAGGCTATTTGTGTGGAAAACCTCAGCACTCTGCGGAGCAGAGGAGATGCCAGGTATGATGTTGGCAGGGTGAGGTTTTCAAATAAATCTGCTCACAAGGGCCCGAGTCCAACTCCTGTGGTGTCATCTCTTTAGCTCCCAGTCCTGGGCCAAGCACTGCAGGGACCCCAATGATACAGGTGAACACTTCTTTGCTTGCTTTCTTTTCTTTTAATCAACCTTTTAAAATTATGTTTTTAAAAAATGTATTCTTCTTCCATTCAATACATCCCGGCAGCAGTTTTCTTCCCTCCACTCCTTCCAGTTCCATCCTGTCCCTCCACCTCCCCTCTCTTTAACTCACAGCCCTAGGCCAGGCACTGCAGAGATCTTGTGAACACAGGAGAAGGTTTCTTTAGGACGAATGCTCCATGTCAAATTTCTCAAAGTCCACATAAGATTGTAAGGCTTTTTGTACATGTTGCCAAAGATTGCAATCTCTCTAAATGTTCTAATTCAGTGCCTAAGCAGTGGTGTGAGCATCTACACGTGTACACACACATGCACACACACACACACACACACTATACACACACGTGTATACCCCCTACCATACACACACGCATACAAATGCATACACACACATATCACACATAGAAACACACACCACACACATATACCATACACACACACATGTACACCCCTACACCTTACACATACACATGCATGCACACACACAAACACACATTACACACCACACACACACACACACACACACCCTCTCAGCCATGACTTTTATTCTAATTTATTTTTTTTTACCAATTTCAGAGGCAAAATAGTATCATATGGCTTTCATTTATTTTTTTATTTTTTATTTTTTTTGTTTTTGTTTTTGTTTTGTTTTGTTTTTTTGAGACAGGGTTTCTCTGTGTAGTCCTGGCTGTCCTGGAACTCACTCTGTAGACCAGGTTGGCCTCGAACTCAGAAATCTGCCTGCTTCTGCCTCCCAGGTGCTAAGATTAAAGGTGTGCGCCACCACCGCCCAGCTCATATGGCTTTCAGACCTTACATTTATAAACATCTTGGTCGTGTTTGAAATGATCTCATTTCCTTGGTAACTTTTAGTTTTTTAATAATGACATATCAATGTCTCTGGGCTTTTGTGTCCTGGGTGGTTATGAATCCCATGAATGTCAGGGACGCTAAGCTCTGTCGGCCGTAGCTGCAACATCAATGTGGTCATTTCTTTGCCTCTCAATTTGCTATGGTGGTTTAAATAGCAAGAGTTTTTAAAATTTTTTCATAGTTCATGCTACCAATTTATCCTTATTGGTTTGGCCTTTGACATTATGCTTTAAGGTCTTCTTTTTCTGTAAATGAAAAAAATTTTTATTTTTTTTCTTAAGTCTGATGAAGAAAAGTTGAAGCTGGGCCTAGTGGTCCCCCTGCAATCTCAGCACTCTGGGGGCTCAGACAAGAGAATCCTGGGTTCCATGCCAGTCTGGGCCACAAAGTAAGACCCTGTTTCCAAGCCCAACCAAACTGAGTCAATCAAGCAACAAGGTGAATTCTATATAGGATACAAGTTTGCAAGCTCATAAATAATTAATAAATTAAGATAATACATTAATTTTCTTGACTCAGAAGTTTGTGATTTATACATCTCTTGTATTTCTGCTTTCTAACGGCTTGCAGCATATAAAACCCACTTACAGTAATTGGGGTGATAGCCCGGAAGGTAAGAATGCTCGCTGCTTAAGCGTGCGGATAGGATTTAAATCCTCAGCACCCCACATAAAAAGCTGCTCATGTGTGTGCAAGCCCAGTTCTGGGGCCTGGGGAGGCTCCTCATGTATCTCTAACTACAGTGCTGTACCAGGTGAGGAAGGAGGATCTTAGAGGCTTCCTGGTTACCAGCCTAGCTCCAGGTTCAATGAGAAACTCTGGCTGGCCAGGGTGACTTAGGCAGAGTGTGCAAGATCGTCAGCATCCTCCTCTGTTCTCTGAATGTGTGTGCTTGGGAGCATGCATCCACACACACATGTGTACATATCACACATACAGTGTAACTTTAAAATAATTTAATGGTGTGTATTAAAGATATGTTAGAGCCAAGTAGAGTCCTAAACTAGACTTCTAAACATGATTTGTCCTAAACATGACTAAACTAGACCTTCTGGTTCTAGACTCCGACACATGTAGATTGTTAAGCAGAAAACCTCACTGGATGAACCTTGGTTTGAGTCTTGAATTAAGAGCAATGGTACTCATTCACAGGTATATATGAGAACCAAATAAGGGGTCTTATGTTTTATGAAATGCGGGCTGCATCAAAAGATAGTTAATGTGTACTTTGAGCAATAGGACCCTCACATTTGTAGCTTTAAAAGAGATTATGAGTTATTTTATTATTTAACATTCTCACAGAGGACCAGTAATTTTTAAAGATTCCTAGGTGATTTTCAGTTGTGGAAAGGAGGAGAGGGAATGGAGAGAAATAAACCAGGGATAACCGACAACATGTGATGTTCACAACTTCATCCTGAAATAGGATGTACACTTACTGTGAACCATAGAGATGGTTGGAGGGAGAGTGTGCTGATAGGGAAGTCCCGGGCCTATATTGGGGTGGGGCGGGGCAGGGATGAGACAGGCAAGGAGCAGGTGTATGAGCAACTTGCTGGAAACAATGTGGAAAGAATTTTTTTCTGCTGCTAATCAAAAAGTATGTGACTGTGTTCCACGACACTGAGGAATCTGCACATTGGCTATAGAAGAGATGGAGGGGCAGCCTTGATCTCAATCCAGCAGTGAAGGGGGAAGGAAGAAAAGGAACTGTTCCTCCGGTCTATGTCTTTCTGATAGTGTCTTATCAAAATGTAACTACTATCTCCTCCTCAACACTCTGCTCTTCCTCTCCTTCCTTCTGTGCTAAAGCGTGAACTCATGTCTGTGTACATAATAATCACATGCTCTACCACAAAACTAGATCCCCAGCCTCTGTACATGACTATTTAACTGATGACAATGGTAACATGTGTGGAGCTTTTAAGTTACTTGAGCTGAACCAGAAGCCACTTGTTAACAGACACATGAGGTCTTGAAAGTCAGACCACCAGGAGAATCCTTTCAAACTATGTATACATGTTGCATGCTATGCTCCCAGCACTTGGGTAGTAAGGGCTGAAGACAGCCAGCATAAGGCCAACCGAGAGGACACACTGAGACCACAAAATCAAAAAACACCCTAAATGGTGTTTATCAAACCCCTCCCCTCAAGGCTCGGGAGTCTATGCCAAAGAGGAAGCAGAAAGATTCTAAGAGCCAGAGAGAACAGATGACTTGAAGGAAACAGCTTCTTCTAGACAGAACAGGGATAATGCCTGTGTGAATTCTCAGAGACAGTGACAACATGCACGAGACCTGCACGGGTTCAAACCAGACCAAATCCCAAAACTGAGAAGGGAAGGTGGATACGAAGCACCACCCCAAACCGAGAAACTATGTGCAATGCTTACCCTCTGCCAAAAGCAAAATGTTTTC
This sequence comes from Montemys delectorum, assembly GCA_019843815.1. Classification (NCBI taxonomy): domain Eukaryota; kingdom Metazoa; phylum Chordata; class Mammalia; order Rodentia; family Muridae; genus Montemys; species Montemys delectorum. The sequence continues at coordinate 8,010 of JADRCD010198857.1, read as the reverse complement.
TCCAATAGGGTGTCCTTGGGAATATCAACCACACTTGAGGGCAGGCCCCATGCCCAGGAGTAATTGTCTAACACTTAACTGACTCCATGGTTGTTTGTTTTGTGAAATCTTTGTCTTGTTGTTAATTTGTCTTATTGTGTTTTTGTTGTTTATTTATTTTTGATTTTCAGTTTTTGTGTTTTGTGGGAGAGAGAGAGAGGGGGGGGGAAATAGAGAGAATGAAGTTAAGTGGAGAGGAACTGGATGGAGCTGGGGGAGGAGAAAGAATATAGTCAAGATATAATGTATGAAAAAGTTACTTAAAAGAAAGCATATAGAGAGACATAATCTGCCACCTGTAACCCTTTAATCCTGACCCTCTAAACCATTGTGTAGGGTTAGGGTTAGGTTTAGGGTTGTTAGGGTTAGGGTTAGGATTAGGGTTAGGGTTAGGGTTAGGGTTAGGGTTAGGGTTAGGGTTAGG
>JADRCD010198856.1:0-28045 GCA_019843815.1 Montemys delectorum | reverse complement strand
TTTTTTATCCTAGCCATTCTGACTGGTATGAGATGGAATCTCAGGGTTTTGATTTGCATTTCCCTGATGACTAAGGATGTTGAACATTTCTTTAGGTGCTTCTCAGTCATTCGGTATTCATCAGTTGAGAATTCTTTGTTTAGCTCTGTACGCCATTTTTTAATAGGGTTATTTGGTTCTCTGGAGTCTAACTTCTTAAGTTCTTTGTATAAATTGGATATTAGCCCTCTATCAAATATAGGATTGGTAAAGATCTTTTCCCAATTTGTTGCCATTTTCTCCTATTGACAGTGTCTTTTGTCTTACAGAAGCTTTGCAACTTTATGAGGTCCCATTTGTCAATTCTTAATCTTAGAGCAGAAGCTATTGGTGTTCTGTTCAGGATATTTCCCCTTCTGCCTATGTGCTCAAGACTCTTCACCACTTTCTTTTCTTTTTTCTTTTTTCTCTTTTTCTTTTTTCTTTTCTTTTCTTTTCTCTCTCTCTCTCTCTTTCTCTCTCTCTCTCTCTCTCTCTCTCTCTCTCTCTCTCTCTCTCCCTCTCTCTCTCTCTCTCTTTCTTTCTTTCTTTTTTTTTTTTTGGTTTTTCGAGACAGGGTTTCTCTGTATAGCTCTGGCTGTCCTGGAACTCACTCTGTAGACCAGGCTAGCCTTGAACTCAGAAATCCGCCTGCCTCTGCCTCTGTCTCCCAAGTGCTGGGATTAAATGTGTGCGGCACCACCGCCCAGCTCCCCACTTTCTTTTCTATTAGTTTCAGTGTATCTAGTTTTATATAGAGGTCCTTGATCCACTTGGACTTGAGCTTTGTACAAGGAGACAGGAATGGATCGATTTGCATTCTTCTACATACTAACTGCCAGTTGAGCCAGCACCATTTGTTGAAAATGCTGTCTTTTTTCCACTGGATGGTTTTAGCTCCTTTGTCAAAGATCAAGTGGCCATAGGTGTGTGGGTTCATTTCTGCGTCTTCAATTGTATTCCATTGATCTACCTGCCTGTCACTGTACCAATACCATGCAGTTTTTATCACGATTGCTCTGTAGTACAACTTAAGGTTCGGGATGGTGATTCCACCAGAGGTTCCTTTATTGTTGAGAATAGTTTTGGCTATTCTGGGTTTTTTATTATTCCAGATGAATTTGCAAATTGCTCTTTCTAAGTTCATAGCAGCCTTATTTATAATAGCCAGAAACTGGAAATAACCCAGATGTACTTCAACAGAGGAATGGATACAGAAAATGTGGTACATCTACACAAGGGAGTACTACTCAGCTATTAAAAACAATGAATTTATGAAATTCTTAAGGAAATGGATGGATCTGGAGAATATCATCCTGAGTGAGGTAACCTAATCACAAAAGAACACACATGGTATGTACTCTCTGATAAGTGGATATTAGCCCAGAAGATTGGAATACACAAAGTACAATCCACAAACCACAAGAAACTCGAGAAGAAGGAAGACCAAAATGTGGATACTTCATTCCTTCTTAAAAGGGGGAACAAAATACCCATGGAAGGAGTTGCAGAGACTACGAAGCAGAGACTGAAGGAAGGACAATCCAGAGACTGCTCCACCTGGGAATCCTTTCCATATTCAATCATCAGATCCAGACACTATTGTGGATGCCAGCCAGTGCTGGCTGACAGGAGCCTGATATAGCTGTCTCCTGAGAGGCTCTGACAGTGCTGGAATAATACAGAAGTAGATGCTCACAGCCATCCATTGGACTGAGTACAAGGTCCCCAATGGAGGAGCTAGAGAAAGGACCCAAGGAGCTGAAGGATTTGCAGCCCCCTAGGACGAATAACAATATGAACTAACTAGAACCCTCAGAGCTCCCAGGGACTAAACTACCAACCAAAGAGTACACATGGTGGGACCAATGACTCCAGCAGTATATGTATAGTAGAGGATGGCCAAGTTGGTCATCAATGGGCGGAGAGGCCCTTGGCCCTATGAAGGTTTTATGACCCAGTGTAGGGGAATGCCAGGGCCAGTAAGCAGGAGAGGATGGGTTGGTGAGCAGGGGGACGGGGGAGGGTGCAGGGGTTTGTTTTGTTTTTTATTTTTATTTTATTTTATTTTTTCTTTTTTTTGGAGCAGAAACTGGGAAAGGAGATATTGTATGACATTTAAATAAAGAAAATATCTAATAAAAATATATACAAATAATAATAATAATAATAATAATAATAATAAAAAGAAATAGCACAATAGAGGTTACAGCTTCTTTATAAGACAGTTCTCAAAATGACATTTCATTGCTCTAATTTCTTTGGAGTAAGTTATTAAGAGCCAGGCCTGGGGGCTGGGGAGATGGCTCAGCGGGCAGGAGCACTGACTGCTCTTCTGAAGGTCCTGAGTTCAAATCCCAGCAACCACATGGTGGCTCACAACCACCTGTAATGAAGTCTGACGCCCTCTTCTGGTGGTGCAAAGACAGCTACAGTGTACTCATTTATAATAATAAATAAAATAAATCTTTAAAAAAAAAAAAAAAAGAGCCAGGCCTGGTGGTGCACACCTTTAATTCCAGCACTTGGGAGGTAGAAGACCAAAAACAGTTTCATGGACCTTTATTGAGATTATAGTGAATATTTAGTTTATGTTGAAAAATTCATCTTAATAATGTGTAATGTAGCAACTCTGGTCAGGGATTGTTTAAATGTATTTAGATTTTGTTTGACTCCTGAGTATATCTCCCCCCACTCCCTTTTTGAGATAGGGATTTTTCTGTGTAGTTCTGGCTATCCTGGAACTCACTCTGTAGTCCAGGCTGGTCTCAAACACCTGCCTCTGGAGTGCTGGGATTAAAGGCATGTGCCACCACATTCAGTTTGAATTTGTTCATTTTAAGATTAAAAAAAATGGCTGGGCAATGGTGGTACACGCCTTTAATCCCAGCACTTGGGAGGGCAGAGGCAGGCGGATTTCTGAGTTCGAGGTCAGCCTGGTCTACAGAGTGAGTTCTAGGACAGCCAGGGCTACACAGAGAAACCCTGTCTGGAAAAACCAAAAAAAAAAAAAAAATCAATTTTAGTAAGCGAATTTTTTTTCATTCAAATTCCAATTATTTCTAAGCATTATTGGCAACATGTAACATAACTTTTGTCTGTCAATCCACATAGTTTCTTGTGGTTTGGAATGCAGGTCCAAAATGGTTGGTTCTATTTCAAAATGACCTTGAACATTACTGTGTACTGTAACCCGAATGCTCAATTTGACAACACGCTAGTGATGTAAATGGTTCACAGGGATACACGAAGCATTCAGCTTCCTGCGGTACAGGAAGCCTCTGTACAGCCAGAAGCGAGCCCCAGACCTTAGTAGGCTCTGAGGCCTTAGCACAACCGACTCCTGGACAGAAGTATTATCCAGGCTGTAAAACTCAGCATGTAGACAGCACCATCTGCCAAAACTATAACAAAAGCCTAATCCATCAAAGTCCGTAGTTACAAGAAAGTATCTAAATGTACTAACCTTGTCTCTTGGCTTCTGTAATTCTGCTTCTGACTAACAGTTAACTGAAGTATGTCAATCCAGGACATGGGTTTTGTGGGGCTTCTCTGGGATCCCGAACACCAAGGGTAGTTGCAGTCTGGCTAATAAGACTTTTTATTGGCTTAAACCCATGTCTGAGTAGTCTTCTCTAGTGACTACCCTACACTAGATATCACACCGATTTTCTATGGCCTCTACGTCTCTCACAGAGATAGATATTTGGTCTGATTCTAGGATGAACACACCTGGAGCTTCCTTCTCAGGTTCTATACTACTTTGGGACACTTGGGGTTCTCATGAGAGAAAAGTGAAGGAATTTCACATCGCAGTTATCAGATAGGTACGGGTTCTGAACCAGAAAGTCCACTCTTGTGGTAATTCTATAGTGAACCCGGTGGGAAAATGTCCTTTTATTCTTACCATAGTTTCCCAGAGGCTCATGGGTAATGTAGTCCCTCACATACGAGGCCCTCCCACACAGGATCAGGTAAACAGCTCTGACACTTGGCTGGTAGGCATCTCTGTCCTAAGCTCTCTTGGCAACTACCGCTTAGAAAGTCGCATCCTGGCTCTATGCTGACGCCTTCGCTCGGGCTGCGAGTTTCGTGCAGGGTTTCTGAAGGCGGGTGGGAAAAAAGAAAAGAGGAGAGTGGTTTCGGAATCTTCGGAAGCGGGACCCGTGCCTTCGACCTCAGTGGAAACAGAAACATAGGTGGGTCTTGGAGGAGGGACTGAGTTGCAGTTCGAGGGCGGACCGCAGCGGCTCAGAGGAAGGTGACTGTGAGATCCATCGTTCCCAGTCGGAACAGTTGTCCTGGACAGGGCTTTAATGGTTGCCTTGTCCGAAGACTGCGCTAGGAGTGTTTGGATCTGTGATTCCAACTGTCCGAAAGGGCCATTACAGAAGCTCTGCCAAGGAGGTGAGAGCCCAAGATGGCGACTTGGGGATGAGGGTGTTCGTGTCTGTGGATTTTCAGGGCCGGGAAGCCTCCAGTGTGAGCTCACATTCCAGCCCTCACTAGTGAAGAATCTTGTTACCTGCTTGGCATCCGTTTTTTGGGGGGAAGTTGGGGTGGTGAAAGACCATTAATCTGAGACTGGACTACAAAACTGGGAATTTTCACATGACCCAGAAATCCCGAACAGCGAGCCTGGGAAAATTGTAAATTGATACCACAATGCTGTGACCCACACATCAGTAAGAAAGTGGGTGTTTGTTATCCTAATGAATTGGCCTGAAATTCCCAGAGGAATTCTCACATAGTGACTGTACCCTTAATGTGTATTGGCAATTGTATTCGTCAGTTTTCCTGTCTCTTTATGAAGTGATGTTTTTTGACACTTCAGGTTTGAGCTGAACAGCGGTTCTCATCCTGTGGGTTCTCAATCTGAAAGGGTTGGGGTGCGTAAGTAGTGTCAAACGACCCTTTCTCAGAGGTTGAATATATCAGATAGATATCCTGCATATCAGAAGTTTACATTAGGATTCATAACATTTAGCAAAATTACTAATGAAACAGCAGCAAAAATAATTTTATGGCTGAGGGTCACCACAGCATGAGGAACTGTATTAAAGAGTTGCAGCATTAGGAAGGTTGGGGACCACCATCTTAGGTTTTGTTTAGTTTTTGAAAATGTCTAGTTACCATAGATAAGAGATTATCTCAGAAGATTGTAGTACTGTTATGGGAACATTTTCTTGGGAACAAAGTAGGGAAGTTTCATGTTCTGAAGGAGGGCGTGCAAGAGTAGGAATTTGATCCTACTAGTGTGGAGGAAGACCATTAATAAGAGACCAGGAGGCACTGGGTCCTGGTAGGGAATTTACACCTGGACTAAGCCTTAGACCGCTTCACTGAGCTCCATAGAACCGCAGGACCCTGTGATACAGGCCCCTTTGACAAACCTGTAATGTGATTAACCAGGTCTGCCTACATTTCCATAGCAGAGATTACATTATTGCAAGTTACCTACTGATACATCATCATATGCTCACCTTTCAGAACAGTACAGGGGCCAGTCTGGACTATCGGGTTCCTTTCCCATTACCCACTCTGTTTCCCATTAGTGCTCACTCTATGTTGGTGGCCAGCACAGGATAGGTAGATCTGCTGGTCTATGAATGAATGCATTTGCCCTTTAGACTAGAACACTTTATTGAGTATACTGCAATAGAGCAACAAGCTGGGAAGCACTGGCGTGCCACATGCCTCAATAGGCTAATGAGCTGTGGGTGAGGTCAGAGACATAGGATATATTTGTTCCGTTAGAGGGAGTTTTTTTTCCTTATGTTTTAATTTATTCTCATATATTATATCCCAACGGTAGGTTCCCCTCCCTCCTGTTCTCCCAGTTCTACCCACTCCCTTCCATTCTTTCTCCATTTCCCTTCAGAGGAGGGCTGGCTTCCTAGAGATACCAACCAAACATGGCATATCAAGTTGCCATAAGACTAGGCACCTCTCATACTAAGGCTGGGCAAGGCAACCCAGTAAGAGGAAAAGGGTTCCCAAAGCCTGCAAAAGTATTAGATCCAGCCACAACTGGCACTGTTAGGAGTCCCAACGTGAAGACCAAGACATACCCATAAAATAAATGCAGAGTGTCCAGTCACACCCATGCAGGCTCCCTGATTGTAGGATTAGTCTCTGTGAGCCCCTGTAAATCCAGATTAGTTGATTCTGTAGGTTTTCTTATAGTGTCCTTGACCTCTCTGGCTCCTATAATCCTTCCCATCTTCTGTAGGATTCACTGAACTTCACCTAATGTTTGTCTGTAGGTCTCTGCATCTGTTTCCATGGAAACCTCATCTACTATGAGCAGAATATCATTAGGAAGCATTTATTTATTTATTTATTTATTTATTTATTGGCCAGGCAGGCTTGGTTCTATCCTAGGTCTCTGGTTCCTGGTACTCCAGGCAGTGTCAGGTATGGGCTTAGAGGGAGTTTCTTTTCTTTTCTTTCTTTCTTTCTTTCTTTTTTTAAAAGATTTATTTATTTATTATATGCAAGTACACTGTAGCTGACTTCAGACACACCAGAAGAGGGCATCATCTTGTTACAGATGGTTGTGAGCCACCATGTGGTTGCTGGGATTTGAACTCAGGACCTTTGGAAGAGCAGTCCGTGCTCCTACCCGCTGCGCCATCTCTCCAGCCCTGAGGGAGTTCCTTTGTGTGTATTTCTCTGGGATGCCATACCTGCCAGGTGAGGATCAGTTCACACGAGTCGCTGTGCAGCTTAGGGGGTTTAGCAAGGGCTAACTATGAATGTAATTTCTAGCTGTGTGATGGCCGTGCAAACAATCACAGTCCTGTGAAGATGTTCTAGTGTGGACCTGCTCCACGGCAGGCAAGATCTAGTATTCATTTCCTTTCCTCCACAACTAGTGCATTTGAGCAGAGGCAGAGCGAAGTGAAATTCTTAGCTTTGCATGGCCAAAGCAAATTACTGATCCCATTGCTTAGAACAAAATTTGGGCAAACCTACCACCTTCTTCAGAAGCTGTCCACACATGGGTGGTAGTTAACTAAGGGCTTGATCTTTAGTAGGAGGCTGTGGCTAGCTCTCTTCTACCAGCTCCGTTGAAAAAGATAGGCCAGGTCCTGGAAAGTCTTTATTGGAAGTAGTGATCTAGCTCACACCTGCCTAAATCAATGACCAGTAAATTTACTTTTCCTCTCCTTTCCTTCACTGTTTCCTGCATGCGAGCTCCTTTTTAAATTAATTAACTGGGGGCTGGTGAGATGGCTCAGTGGGTTAGAGCACCGACTACTCTTCTGAAGGTCGTGAGTTCAAATCCTAGCAACCCCATGGTGGCTCACAACCACCTGTAATGAAATCTGACGCCCTCTTCTGGTGGTCTGAAGACAGCTACAGTGTACTCATTTATAATAATAAATAAATCTTTAAAAAAATTAATTAATTAACTGGTTAAAATTAATTAATTAATTTTGTGTGTGAGCGTATTGTCTGCATGTATGTCTGTTTACCATGTGCATGCCTGGTGCCTGAAGAGGTCACAACAGGGCATTGAGGCCAGCCTGGCCTACAGAGTGAGTTCCAGGACAGCCAGGGCTACACAGAGAAACCCTGTCTCGAAAAACAAGACAAAACAAAACAAAACAAAACAAAACAAAACAAAACAAAGTGTGCTCCACCACTGCCTGACAAGGCTGGTACATTTAATGGTTTAGAACCCCTGGGTCTGGAGCGCTAGGCTGTCGGTGAAGTGCTATGTGGGTTTCTGGCAATTTGAACCCTGGTCTTCTGGAAGAACAGCTGTTCTGTTAGTTGCTGAGTATCTCTGTAGCCTCATGTGGGCTTTTTTTTAGAACAACATTATTAACAGAATTTTCATGTGGAAACAGATGCTGGTTCCTCTGTTTTGGCAGTGGGTTTGGTGGTTTACACATGTACCTCAGACTCATTAGAAAGAAGAAAAATTGCTCCCAAGGAATTAAGAGACTTGCCAAGGGTAACATGATATGTAGGCGCCAAGGACATACTACGGTTACTTTGTACAATTAAGAAAAGTCAATGTTTGTTTCTTTTCTTTTCTTTTTCTTTTTTGGTTTTTCGAGACAGGGTTTCTCTGTGTAGCCCTGGCTGTCCTGGAACTCACTCTGTAGACCAGGCTGGCCTCGAACTCAGAAATCCACCTGCCTCTGTGTGGCGAACATTTTTAATCCCAGGACTCAGGAAGCAGGGGCAGGCAGAACTCTTGAGTTTCAGGACAGGATGATCTACCGAGTCAGTTCCAAGATAGTCAGGGCTACACAGAGAAACTGTCTCAAAATGCAAAACCAAAACCAAACAAAACCAAAACCAAACCAAAACTAAACCAGAACTAAAGGTATCAGCCTTTCTTGTACAGAACATTCACAAAAATAGTGCTTTAAAGATTAAGTTTTGTTTCCCACATTCCTGTAGGTCTTTATCTGGACTGGTCTCTCTCAGCCAGGAAATGACTGTATTTTCCTGCCTTCGGTGACAAATGAAGGTGAAGTCGTCAGTACTTTGAGGCTGATAAGTTCTGGGTGTTCAGTCCCACATCCAGGGGTTTTCAAGGCTCTATTTCTATCAAGCTGGCACCAAGGTTTGTTACAACCTAGCTGTGTCCAGGAGGTAAATGCCAGTCAAGAAATTCTTTTCAGCTGGGTGGTGGTGGCACACATCTTTAATCCCAGCACTTGGGAGGCAGAGACAGGCAGATTTCTGAGTTTGAGGCCAGCCTGGTCTACACAGTGAGTTCCAGGACAGCTAAGGCTACACAGAGAAACCCTGTCTCGAAAACAAAAAAACAAAAAAACAAACAAACAAACAAACAAACAAAAAAAAGAAATTCTTTTCAATTTTAGGTTATCTTTACATTTGCTGAGTTCCTCTTGGTCAAATGAATCAAATGGCAAAACCCATCATATTCATGGGAACTAAACAAGGGTTTAGATACATGGAGATGCCCCATTTGGAAACATTACTGTAACGGTATCCTATATGAAATATGCATTACTTAAAAAAAATTTTTTCCTGTATAAGCATGGGCAAAAAAAATCTTTAAATCTGCATATTTCCCATGAAAATGAACTGTATAAAAGAAGCAGTAGTGGAGAAGAAGTACTAATATGGAGCCCTTTGGGTGGATTAATAGAATATTTCATGTAACAGGTAGTTTTCGTGTTTATGGTGGGAAAATATAATGACTCTGGTTTTAATTAGTATCTTTAAGAGGAAATGTTGTTACCCAATTGCTTATTAATTATAGATGTATGTATTCATTAACTGAGCCATGAGTAATGAATGACTGTGAATGTATTATCGGTTCATTGTCAGTGTGTCTTTGTTGCACTGTCTTGTAGATGGGTCTGTTTTGTTTCTTTTTTTTTTTAAATTTATTTCATTTTTATGTGCATTGGTTTTTTTTGCATGCAGGTATGTCTATGTGAGGGTGCCAGATCCCCAGGAACTAGAGTTACAAATAGTTGTGAGCTGCCTTATGGGTGCTGGGAATTGAACCTGGGTCCTTTGGAAGAGCAACCAGTGCTCTTTATCATTGAGCTATCTCTCCAGCCCCCAGGGACTGTTTTCTTAATTTTTTTTCTTTTTCAGCTAATTGTACAGTGTTTTGAGTGGAGAATCTAGGACCAAGCCATGAATATCCTCTCATTCTCCTGACTCTATACGATTCTGCTTCTCTCAAGTGTATCCCAGTGTCCTCTCCGTGTTTCCAAGGGCAAAACCAAAACCAAGCAACTTACAAACATCATGAATGAATATGTGGTGAGTTATTTATCCCCTACTTTATTATATGTTGTTATTTTATTTGTATTCATAGTCTGCCTAAAGCTACAGAGAGAATTAGACCTTAATTCCTATTAGTAGTAATATAGCAACATTTAATAAATCATAGTTTTTCTTATTGCCACAAATTATTAATATTTCTCCCATATTTAAAATGTCTTTGGCCACCGTCATTTCCACCAGGAGGCCTTGGCCCTTAAGGAACTGGTTGAAATCATGATTAAGTTGGTTCAGTTCTTAGTACCTGCTACCCCTGCCCTCCATACACATCCAGTATATAGTGTATTGTGAAGAGGCTGCAAGTGCATCCATGGTGGGCACTTATAGTAGGGAAGGGGCTGGGATGGGGGAGTGCCCTGTGCACACTGATTTGGGCATTTATTCCCATTTGGCACCTATGCCAGTTCTTTGTTAAAAGCCTAGTCCGGGTCCGTGCTTCATGTATCTTCATTCTGCTTTCTGGCTCTTGCAAGTCACTTAGTTGATATTCTTTCTCTAGCAAATGCCTAAGTTTGCAGTTGGCCATCTTCTTACACTTACATCAGCGGAATACTTAGAGGCCTCCGTTCTATTTAATCTGTGTGTTACTGGGGCTGGTGAGATGGCTCAGCGGGTAAGAGCACTGACTGTGTTTCCGAAGGTCGTGAGTTCAAGTCTCAGCAACCGCATGGTGGCTCACAACCACCCATAATGAAATCTGATACCCTCTTCTGTGTACTCATTATAATAATAAATAAATCTTTAAAAAAAAAATCTGTGTGTTCCTGCATGTTGGGACTCCAGCCAAGGGTCTCCTGAGCACTAAGCGTTCTCCTGTTACTGACTCCACCCTGCCTTGTCCCCTGAGCACTAAGCATTCCCTGTTACTCACTACAGCCTGCACTGTCCCCCTTCTGCCCCCTCCCTTTCTTCCTGTGCTTTCTTTTTTCTGATTGTGGCCTTTAGTACAGGAAATGATGCCAAAGTAAATTCTTTAAAAAATACATATTTAGAGTTCACCAAAATATATTACCAAGAAGTCTCCCACATCAGCTGCCTTGTTTCATGGAGTCTAACTAGGTCGATCCCACTTCCCTCAGTAAGGAGAATGTCTTTTGGAGCTTGTGTCCTTTTAGTAAATGCTCGGTTGAATCTTTGCTGGGAAGCCATTATGTTTCCAGCTCAGCAAATCCTACCTGCTTATTTGTTTTCCCTAATTGACACTTGAAATTTTAGCATCCTTTATGAGTTTTAACTTCTGATTGTAGAAAGCAAGCAGAGATTCCGAAAGGGCTGGAGAATATAATGCACAAGGATATGGCCCAGTGATCTATTTCTTCTGACTGGTTGCAACTTCCTGAAGTTTTCATCGCTTCTAAAAATGATGCCCCCAGCTTAGAACCAAGCATCTAATTCTTGAATCTGTGGATGATCTTTCAGATTCAAATGATGGATTAGAACCATCCTAAAAATGCGACAATTTAAAATAGTTCATGACCTCTGGTTCGTGTTAGGGACTCTTTGCTGGCTGGCTTCTCTCCGGTGACCTAGCAGTTGGAGCAGGCCATTGAAAGCAGAGCTGGGCTGATATCCAAGAGCACTCAAGGTTGGCTGGCAGTGGGCAGCTGCAGCAGGTTCCATGTGTGTAGGAAGAGCGGTTCTTTCTTAGGGATTTTCCATGTGCGTTACCACAGTTGTGTGAGGATAGTTGGGATTCCTATCTAGTGCCTGGTTTCCTAGTGATGCTGCATGACTTCTGGAAGCCTTGTCTGTGAGTTCCCAGATGGTAGCTTTGCCATGTTTGCTCACTGACCAAACCATTTGCTAAGGGCAAGGCTTAAGCCCAGTGTCCACCAAAGACGGAGGAATTGCCCAGGTGCTGTGGTCCACTCCCACAGGTCACAGTGGTTCAATTTTTGTCTCAAGCTCATTTCAGTGTTCTAAAGAGCTCAATAATTTCAAAAGATAGTATTTAATTTTTGAATATTGAGTCAATCCTTAACTCTTGTTTTGATATCGGTTTCTTATTTAAAGACTTTATATTCAGAGAATATATGAGATTTTATTTTGGGGATTTGTGTTGACGGTCAACATAATGGTTTGCTTTGATGATTATTCTGTTTCATCTTTAATAATAAGAACAAGATTTTGTCGTTAAGATCTGCCTTATTCCTTACTTTGTAGCCTATGTCCCAATTCCTTTGATTTCTGTCTGCAAACAGAACTCAGGAACAGAATAGTTCTGACCCTTAACTGCTGATCAGAGTATGTGGGTTGTGAGAGTGTGTGAGAGTGTGTGTAAGTATGTGTGAGTGTGTATGAGAGTGTGTGTGAGTGTGTGTGAATGTGTGAGAGTGTGTGGGAGTGTGTGAGAGTGTGTATGAGTGTGTGAGGTGTGAGAGTGTGTGTGAGGTGTGAAAGTGTGAGTGTGCGAGAGTGTGTGTGTGAGGTGTGAGAGTGTGTGTGTGAGTGTGTAAGTGTGTGTGAGTGTGTGAGGTGTGAGAGTGTGTGTGAGGTGTGAAAGTGTGAGTGTGTGAGAGTGTGTGTGAGTGTATGAGAGTGTGTGTGTGTGAGGTGTGAGAGTGTGAGTGTGTGAGAGTGTGTGTGAGGTGTGAAAGCGTGAGTGTGTGAGAGTGTGTGTGTGAGGTGTGAGTTTGTAAGTGTGTGTGAGTGTGTGAGAGTGTGTGAGTGTGTGAGAGTGTGTGTGTGTGTAAGTGTGTGAGTGTGTGAGTGTGTATGAGAGTGTGTGAGTGTGTGAGTGTGTATGAGAGTGTGTGAGTGTGTGAGTGTGTGTACTCTGTATTACTATCAAATTTGAATTTCATTGATTTATTCTTTGAATCTTATCTTTTTCTTATTCTATTGTATTCAATTTGTTTTTGTTTTTCTTCTTTGCAAAGGTACAAAAAAAAAAAATCAGCTTATTCTTCCTAGCACTTGATTCTATGGCATCAGCTTCCTTCTAGTATCAGTTTATGCTGTGTTCTACAATTTTTTATCTTATTAATTTTTAAAAAATTCAGCTTAAAATATTCCTTTTTAAATGTGTGTGTGTGTTCAAGCACACATTCCTATGTGAGTACAAATTAGTGGAACATGTGGGTCCCAGGGACAGAATTCAGTGTCAAACTTGGTGGTGAGCACCTCAACTGCTGAGCTATTATGCCAGGTATCCAGTTAAAAATACTCTAGCTGGGCGGTGGTGGCGCACGCCTTTAATCCCAGCACTTGGAAAGCAGAGGCAGGCGGACTTCTGAGTTCGAGGCCAGCCTGGTCTACAGAATGAGTTCCAGGACAGCCAGGGCTATACAGAGAAACTCTGTCTTGAAAAGAAAAAGAAACAAACAAACAAAAAATTTTAAAACTTTTATTATAGAGTTCTTTTTTTTTTTTGGTTTTTCGAGACAGGGTTTCTCTGTGTAGCCCTGGCTGTCCTGGAACTCACTCTATAGACCAGGCTGGCCTCGAACTCAGAAATCCACCTGCCTCTGCCTCCCAAGTGCTGGGATTAAAGGCGTGTACTGCCACCGCCCAGCATGTAGAGTTCTTTTTAATCCATACCTTATCCGGTAGTAAGTGGTTTAACCTTATTCCACACTGGCGAGCCTCTACCTGTGGAATATGAATTTCACAAGCATTTTCCAGGTTTTGTTTGTTGTGTGTTTTTTCTCCTCTGTTATATCTGGAAATATCCCTAAGTCTTACCCTCTTTTATGTCTTCTGAGTACCCCACAAGCCTTTCTAGTTTTTCTAGAGGATGGCGGTTGAAATCCAGATCTGCTCAGTTCATATACCTGTTGTGATGTGACTTCACTGTGCACTGCACTATGATTTTGGAATCAGTATGTCTTACAAATAACATATAAAAAGCAGTTTTTTGTATGCAGCAAAGAATATTGGAATGCTTTTAATTTGTAAGGAATACCAACAGACATAAAATATTTCCTGTTGAAATTAATCTAGATATGTAAATACAGAATCATTTGCTTATACAATAAGTTCCTGAGATTTAAAAACTGTTTATTGATTTAAAATGTAGGAGTACTCTGTCTGGACGCACACCTGCCTGCACACCTGCCTGCACACCTGCGTGCCAGAAGACGACATTAACTCCTTTTGTAGATGGTCGTGAACTGCCATGTGGATGCTGGGAATCGAACTCAGGACCTTGGGAGTCATCTCTCTAGGCCCAGTTCTTTCAATTTTATGATACAGTGATAACAAAACAGGTTCATTCACCTATATATGATTTTTTTATAGTCCGTTTCTTTTCTCTTTTATAGTTTTTAAATTTAATGCCTTCCACTTGAGAAGTTTGGGGCTTTTCAGTTCCACCGCAGCTCTGGGAAAACGTTGCTTTTGCTTTTTTTTCTGTGTGTCTGCAGGCTCCTCAGGTCAGCACGTGTCTAAGGCAGCTAGCTCCATTCCATGGGCTTGGTCTAGTAGGCTGGCTTTGCAGGTTTGGAGTTGAGCCACTGTCTGTCCTTTTGTGAGGGCCGAGCCTCATAACTGCAGGCCCTAGCTTGGATCCAAGCTATTGGCCCTTGCTCTGGATGTCTATGGGGTGCGCCTGCGGTTCTGGCTCCACGGTATCTGGTATCTGCTGCTGATAGGCCTCTGCTTGCTCTCACTTAAAGGGATTTATTTATCTTCCTCCCTGGCTGGGAAACTGCATCCAGCTCTGGGAAGTGCTTGTGTCCTGCCTTTCCATTTGGGGCCTTTTTCTAATTCGTGAATCTTTTGTCTAAACCTGGATTCTGTGCTTGACATTGGATGCCATTTGTAATCATGGGCTTTTCCATTCTTGTCCAGTTCTGATAATAACAACTCTAAGACTTAGTTGTATTTGAATAAATATAATTAATTAGGCCATAAGCTTATAAATAATTAATATATAAATATATAAAATTATAAATAAATAATATGCAAAAATATATAAACAAGATTAAAGGTGTGCGCCACCACTGCCCAGCTCATCTTCA
The DNA here is from genome assembly GCA_019843815.1 of Montemys delectorum. Classification (NCBI taxonomy): domain Eukaryota; kingdom Metazoa; phylum Chordata; class Mammalia; order Rodentia; family Muridae; genus Montemys; species Montemys delectorum. The sequence goes on along the minus strand of JADRCD010198856.1, from coordinate 13,277 downwards.
GGTTTTTGGCCCAGTGAAACTGTCCCGCAGTTTCATAACTGGGTTCTCTCTCGACCGAAGGGAGAAGAAAGACCCGAAACACAAGAGTTCGAGAACAAAAGAACATGAAGCCAAATTGCGTCCCAATCAAAGCTTCAACTTTACTTTTGGGGGTTCGGGATTTATATGTACAGGGTGGGGGGGGAAGAGAAAACTGGATCTCTAGGTTACAATGACATTTGCATAACAAACAGTTCGGGAGGTTTCAGGAAAGAGTCAGGAAAGCCGGGCTGCCAAGCGTGAGTTCTTGAGGGCGGTGGCCCCAGGTGTCCCACAGGTCTCAGCTCCGAGGAGAGGTTGGAGGTGCGGCCGACGGTGGGGGAGGAGGTCAGTAGCAGATGTCTTCAGGTAGCAGACGTGCCAGCCAGCAGACCTTTCTCTGGAATCCTCCAAGGATTCCAGAGCTGTGGGTCTTTTGTCTTGGCACAGCAGGCGTGAGCTGAGTCTCGGTGTCTCCATGTCTCGGAGCTGAGGCAGGAAAGGAGGGACCCAACAGCCCAGTATATCTGACAGACCTTATGTGAAGCAGGAGTTATGAAGGACTTGGCTTACTCTGTCTTGGCAGAGCTTGGCAGTTGGCTTTCCTATGTTTCTCTGTCCTTTCTGGACAGCATTTGCCTGTAGTTGAAGCATGGGCCTTTTCTTTGCCCAGTGGCTAGCTTGACACAATTGAACAACTTCACATGGAGATTATTGATGCTCATCATCACATGTGACATTGAATGGGGGTGCTGTCAGGAGCAGATCTGTCTTATAGTCAAAAGATCTTTTAATAATGAAATAATTTTATATGCCATATTCTGTGGATCTCTGAGGTTTTTGAAGACCAGTCACCCACTAAATTGTCAAACATTGTTTATCCTTAGCTATTTATTATTTGAGTAACCTTGAAATCATCTTATTGTAATTAACTAGACTAGTATTTAATATGACCATGAATTTGACTATCTTTTTTTTTTTTATTTTACTCATATGATATACTTTAGCTGTCTTCAGACACACAAGAAGAAGGCATCAGATCCCATTACAGATGGTTGTGAGCCACCATGTGGTTGCTGGGATTTGAACTCAGGACCTTTGGAAGAGCAGTAGGTGTTCTTTCCCGCTGAGCCATCTCACTAGCCCCTATCTTTTTTTTTTTTTTTAAAGACTTATTTACTTTTTTTTATGTATATGAGCACATTGTAGCAGAACAGATGGTTGTGAGCCTTTATGTAGTTGTTGGGAATTGAATTTTTTTAGGACCTCTGCCTGCTCTGGTCAACCCCGCTTGCTCAGGCCCAAAGATTTATTTATTATTATACATAAGTACACTGTAGCTATCTTCAGATGCACAGAAGAAGGTGTCAGATCTCATTATGGGTGGTTGTGAGCCACTGTATGATTGCTGGGATTTGAACTCAGGACCTTCGGAACAGTAATCAGTGCTCTTACCCGCTGAGCCATCTAGCCAGCCCCGAGTTTGACTATCTTAAGCATCCCTAATAGTTTGTAACTTGCAGTTTTTATCATCTCTAACAGTTTGTAATAGCAGCTTTCAAAAGGACTAGAACTTTACATTGCACCTTTAAGAAAGGAGATATTGTATGACATGTAAATAAAGAAAACATCTAATTAAAAAAAGAATTATATAAGTACAATACTTCAAATAAACATTAAAAACATATATACATTGTAGATATCAAAGTAACCTTAAATTTATATCAGTATAAAATAACCCATGCCAATGTATCAAAAATAACCTTAATTTTATATCAATATATGTAATTCTGTACCAGTGTCAGATTATGATTATAAATGTTTTTTGGTTTAAGAGTAGATTCAATAATCTACCCTTATATATCTAACTTCTTATTATACTTCTATATCCCCCTTTTTCTTTTCAATCCCCTTTCCCTTACCCAAGAAAGAAAGAAAGAGAGAAAGAAAGAAAGAGAGGGAGAGAAAAGGAAAGGAAAAAGAAATTCTTGAATCTAACCTTCCTGTTTTGTCTCCTGCCTGTCCAAGACCATAATTATTTGTAACCATCTCCCTTTAAAAGACAACAAACATCTGACATCTATTGAATGATGAAAATTCCTTTACTCCACTTCTTGAGAATGGGGTGAAGCTCACCTATAATTGCTTCCAGTTGATTTTAGATGTAGAATTTGTTTTGGAGGGTCTAAGACAACTAAAAAAATGGTTAATCGTTAGGAAGCTAGCTGTAGCACTTGTTGTCCAGTCTCTGTATGCTGAGAAGGTGCAGGGCTGTTCTGAAGTTGCCCCAGAAGCAGGTCTTTAGATGTAGTTGAGGTAGGATCAGGCAGGGAGGTGGAATAGCGAGTCTCTGCATCTCAGCATCCTTGAGTGAGGGTGAATCCTGTCAGGATTGCATTCTTGGTTGTTTTTTTCTGTGAACATAAAGCTTTTACAGGTTTCGTGCATGTGTGTGTGTGTGTGTATTTCTATGTTAATATAATGTATGGAATGTGCAACGTGCACAGATCAGGTAAAGATCATTTTCTGCTCCTTGTTTGAGCAGGTGAAAGACAACTGTCTTTGATTATCAGCTAGTTTGATCATATAACCAAATTGCAATATAAATCTTCTTTCATGCCATATGAAAAGATGGAATGATGAATCCTGAAGACTCTGTAGCCAATAAGATCCATTGGCTATGCATAGCTGAAGTTCTTGCTATAGATGTTTTTATGCCTCAGCCAGTTTCAGACTGATCCGTGTAGAGGGATCAGGAAATCACGTTACCAATTCTTTGGTCTTCTTGATTTCCTTTTTTCTCTCTGTAGTCAAGATCTTCATGGTGTCTTCCTCTATCAAGTCTGATCAGTGTGGATGGAATCCATAATTTCTCTTCTCCTGTAGGAGCGCATGCAAAGCCCCTTCCCCAGGGTAACACACTTCATGCTCTCCATTTTGACGTTAGTATATCTTTGAAATAAACAGGCTGATATAATTTCGGTTTTTTTCTATAATACAGTATCTTCAGTGGCTGTTGTTTTTTGTTTATTAGCATTTAAGAACTTTCAAGTCAATAAAGCATTTTGTAATCTATCCTTGGGGTTCTTTGATACTCCTCTCTGTTTATTAAGCATTTCTCTTAAAGTACAATTGGACCCTCCAATGACTATTTGTTCTGTAGGTTTGTGGGTATACCTGTAATATACTTTATATATTAATATGTAAAATTTAAAAAATTTTATTAGTGACATATGCTGGAGCATTGTCAGTTTTAATTTGTATAGGCATACTCATAATTGCCATAACTTCTAATAAATGCATAATGACAGAATCAGCCCACATGTTGAATAAAAAGAGAAGTCAATTTGGAATCATCCTGAATAAGTTCAGCTGTTTCTATATGCAGAACAACTATTTCTGCATATTTAGAGTTAGCTACTATATTAAGAAATTCCTGACAATCTAATTATACTATAAGTATTCCATATAATTCTGATTTTATCCTGATTCATATGGACTTTAACCACTTGAATTACATCTTCTGACTTACTGACTTTCTTTCTTTCTTTTTTTTTTTTTCAAGACAGGGTTTCTCTGTGTGGCCTTGGCTGTCCTGGAACTCACTCTGTAGACCAGGCTGGCCTCAAACTCAGAAATCTGCCTGCCTCTGCCTCCCAAGTGCTGGGATTAAAGGCATGTGCCACCACTGCTCGGCACATCTTCTGACTTATATCCCTCCTCTCCTGATTTATTTGCATCAGTGTAAAATGTAGGTGCTCTAGAAATTAGAATTCTTTTTATTATACAAGGGAAAATACATTTAAGTTTTTTTTTTTTATAAATTGAAGCCACTTGCTTTTTAGGTATTTGTTGTTAATTTCTTACAAAAATTACTGCAAGCTCTTGGCCAGTGTTCATCTTGTGCCCGTAATGAGGCAGCATTAGTAAAAGGGACTGCAGTCTCAGCTGGATCCATCACAGCTAGTTGATAAAGTCACATTTTTCCCCTTAGAATCAATTAAGAAACTTTTCTATATAGGTTTTTAATTTTTTACTCTGTGTACTACAAAAATCCATTCTGAGATTAAAATCTTCCCTCTGCATAGGAATTCCTGTGGGAGAATGCATAGAAGGGAAGATAGCTAAGATGCAGGCCACCTTTGGATCAGTACAATCTAGATGTGTATACTATAGTTTCTTCTCTGTTAGAGCCAACACTTTTCAGCCTCAGCTGATAATTTTCCTGGGCTACTTACGTCTTTATCACCTTGTCAGGTATGAAATAAATACGTTATGAGTTTCCAAATACAAACAGGCCAGACTTTTTCTTTTTCCTTTTTTTTTTTTAAATTAGGTATTTTCTTTATTTACATGTACATTTTCCCTTTCCCAGGTTCCCCTCCAAAACAAACAAACAAACAAACAAACAAAAACAAGAACAAACCCCTTTTGCCTCCCCCCTCCCAATGCCTGTCACCCCACCCTCTCCCATTTATTGGCCCTGGCATTCCCCTACACTGGGGCACAAAACCTTCCCAAGGCCGAGGTCCTTTCCTCCTATTGATGATCGAATTTGCAATCCTCTACTATATACCTGCTGCCAATACATTCAATCCCACCCTGTATAGTCCTTGATTGGTGGTTGGGTCCCTGGGAGCTCTGAGGGTACTAGTTAGTAATTGTTGTTCGTCCTAAGGGGCTGCAAACCCTTCAGCTCCATAGAACCTTTCTCTAACTCCTTCATTGGGGACGGTGTACTCAGTTCAATGAATGGCTGTGAGCCTCTACATCTGTATTAGTCAGGTATTGTCAGAGCCTCTCAGGAGATAGCTATATGTTTGTCCTTCCTTCCGTCTCTGCTCCATAGTTAATCTCTCAGGCCAGACTTTTTCAATGTAACTCTTACCTAATATTTTTCATAATTGTTTCATAATTGTTCCTGCTGTATGTTGTTTATTATTATAATAAAAGATCCTTTTATGAGACAAAAGTGGGAAATGTAGGCATAATGTTTCTGTACACTGTGTAAAGTTTACCCTTGTGTTATTCAAATGCAGATTTCGCTGCCCTCATACCTTGTTTCAGTCATGACACAGCACAGAAATGCTTATACCAAGAACCTCCTGTGTCAAGTTTCTATAAATAATTCTAGCCATTTATTCTCTGCCTGACAATAAATGATGATCACCCAGTGGCTGGACAGAAGAGAGAATAGAGTGACATCAGCTGTTGAGGTGCAGATTTAAAGAAATACTGGTTTTTCCGTGTGATTATTGAGAAATAGCATAAGGTAAAGAAATACAGCTTATATTTATATTAAAGATAACTCATTTACACAAGAGAGTGGTAATTATTATTGCACAATCCATACAACATGATAGTAGTCAGGCTGCCTCCAACTCCTAGGAGGCAGAGCAAGGCGTGGGTATGTCCATTGTCACTTGCAGGCCTATCTGATTAATGCCTGGTTATCCCAGTGGTCTGGGTTCTCTTACACCAACAGTGAAGGTTTTAATAACATCAGAATGGGTTTTTAAATTTTTTTCTACTATATATCATAATGTAAAATACACATGAGAGCATTCTACCCCTTAAGAGAAGCTGGTCTTCAGGTTCCTTTTTACAAGCCTAGAGTAAATTGATTGAGGGGAAATGTGCTGTTCCAGGAGTTGGTGTCGTTTGAGGATGTCACTGTGAAGTTCACCTGGGAGGAGTGGCAGAATCTCAGCGATGCTCAGAAGATGCTATACAGGAATGTGATGCTGGAGACGTATAGTAGCCTGCTGTCACTGGGTAAGTCTCAGGAGCAAGTGAGCACCTTCCCTGCAGTAAATACACGGGCACATGTAAGGTGGAGGGCCAAGGTTCTAGGCCACAGATTGTATGATTGTTCACTGCTCTCTTGTGAAAGGTCCACATTTGCACTTTTGTTGCATAGATCCTAAAACGTGGTTTTGTCTTTCTTCAAAGAACCTTATTAGTAGAACTTTTTCACATCCTATATTATTTCCTATTATCAACAGGGCAATGCATCCCTAAACCTGAGTTGATCTTCAAGTTGGAACAGGGAGAGGAGCCATGGATAGCAGAAGAACCTGCAAACAAGACTCTGCCAGGTTGGTTGTTGGCACATGTGGATGGGGAGACCATGTATGACAGAGGTTGGCCATATCATCAGTTTATCTCTAAGTTCCATATTTGAGGGCTCGAACATGTTTGTTATGTAGTCTACAAGGAGAATTGTCTTGCATATGTTCCTGCATTTCAGTTTGATGAAATATTTCTTAGATCCTCCCCCCAGGCCCTCATCTAACCTCTGACTTCTGTAATTTGATGTTTTTTCCTGGTACTTCTTTTTTTTTTTTCATAGTTTTAATTGCCTCTTGCACTCCAGGCTCATGGGAATTTTGTTTTCAGACATATTTCACGTGCTTGTTTTTGTTTTAGCACATTGTAATGAGGCAGATTTCAAGTGCTGGTTCTTGTATATTTTATATAAATAAAAATGTAAAAGTAATGCCCTTACTTCATGGAATTAATTTCAGTAAAAGACAAATAACTTTATTTATACTGAGGAGTCACAAACAAGTATATGTAATGTTGAACCAGAGTATAATGAGTAACAGATGGTGTTTAAAGTTATAGAGTATTTCACTTATGAAGTTGATGAGAGAATACAGAAAGAGATTTAGAAGTTAGGCTGTGAGCTTTGATCTAAGAAACCATAAGGAGGACCCATAGGAAGGGGTGTTTCCACTTGAGGAAGAATCAAGAACTTTTTTGTCCCAAGGAGAAGTGAGACAAGTTTTCAAGTTGAAGAACTCAAGCTGCTGCTGTTCCTCCTCTTCCTCCTCCCCCTCCTCCTCCTCCTCCCCCTCCTCCCCCTCCTCCTCCTCTTCCTCCTCCCCCTCCTCCTCCTCTTCCTTCTCCCCCTCCTCTTCCTCCTCCCCCTCCTCCCCCTCCTCCCCCTCCTCCCCCTCCTCCTCTTCCTTCTTCTTTTTTTTGGGTGAGGACTGTAAATTTAAATGTAGCACTTGTTTAATTTTTCTTCTCTCATTCTAAAGCAACAAAGATAATGTGAAATTGTAGAAGGCACTTTTTTTTTTTGGAGATGCCTCAAGTGGGGCATCTCCATGTATCTAAACCCTTGTTTAGTTCCCATGAATATGATGGGTTTTGCCATTTCATTCATTTGACCAAGAGGAACTCAGCAAATTGAAAAGATTTTTTTTTTTTTTTTTTTTTAGTTTTTTGAGACAGGGTTTCTCTGTGTAGCCTTGGCTGTCCTGGAACTCACTTTGTAGACCAGGCTGGCCTCGAACTCAGAAATCTGCCTGCCTCTGCCTCCCAAGTGCTGGTATTAAAGGTGTGCACCACCACCGCCGGCATGAAGGCACTTTTTATGAAACTAAGAGAAGTCAAATCTCTGAAACATGACAACGTCCTTGAGAATTGATGAATTACTAGATGGTGATGCATGCATCACCACTCTGGAGGCAAATGTCAGGGCTCAGGATTATCACAAGTGGCCACATATTTTAGAGAAGAAGTACAGCATACATGTTTTTCCAGAGTGGTAAACAGGAGTTTCCTTGTATTTATTTTGGTTCAGAAAAGAACAGGACATGTTGTTCAGTTGAGGCTTCAATTACTGGACTGTTTCAAGTGGAAGTAGAAAGGAAGAAATTTCAGGTTTGAAATACTCACAGTCTGTCATCATTTGTAATAACTCCTAGCAAACAAGATGCAAACTCGTGGCCATAATGGAAGCTTCTGATTAGGAAGCAGCTGGTCAGAGTTTGCTCATAATCTGCAAAGCGGATGTCCTAGACATTATTGCCTCTTTTAGACCAGAATAAAGATAATGGCAGAAATGAAAGGTCATCACTGTCATGTATTAAAGTATACATGTAACTAGAACCTTGTAAAAAAAATGTAACCATTCTCTGAGTGGAAAACTATACCCAGCAATTGGTGAATATTTTAACAAAATATTTCTTCACAAAAATAAAATGAAGCACTACTTTACTAATACTTTAATACTAGGAAACTTATTGTTGTATTTTAGTATGTTAAATTAAGGGAGTAAACTAAATACAGTTTGTAAGCTAATACTTACTATGCTTGTATTAACAGTATGTGCTAGTAGGTTAGAAATTGTTTTTTACATAAACATGAGAATCCCATTAGAAACTCTTAAAAATAATCCTTAGAAACTACTTTGGTTTGTTTGTTTGCTTGCTTGTCTTTTTAGTCTTTTGCAGTATGGATGGCATAATTGAGAGCAACCAGAAGAGTCAAGGGACACCTTTGTGGCAAGTCACCACCAACAGCCACAATAGAGCAACTGAGGAAGCAGATGGATTAGAAAACACTTTTTATTTGTGCTCCATGAATATTTCAAGCTTTGTTGTAAATAATAGAAACTGCTCAGGAGTGAAGCCTGAGGAGTCGAATGGGTATCTGAATGCATGTCTCCCTTTGGAGCCTCATGGATTGGGTACTGTAGAGCAATATGATGACTGTTGTGTAGCAGGCAAGTCCGTCAGATGTCCTGAGCAGTTGGATCAGCATTCTAAGATTCAAGGTGGACAGCAGGATTTTGAATATATCGGAGAAGGGAAAGTTACAAAGGAGGCAAAACTATTGAAAAAAATTATTCCATCTAAGAGACTTCAAATGGGACTGACTTCTTGTAAGCATAATGAGTGTGAGCAAGCTTCTGTTCAGTCAGATGTCACGGCTAAGGTAGGGAAGGCAACTCTCAGTAAGAAGTGTAACCTCACTAAACACCAGGCAGCATACTCAGGGAGAAAATCGTGTAAATGCCTTCAAGGTAAGAAGACCTTTACCAGTGAATTAGACCTTCTAGACCATCCCAGGACACATAACCAGAGAAAAGACCATGTATGTATCCAGTGTGAGAAACCCTTTAGCACTAAATCTTCCCTTACTATTCATCAGAGAATTCACACAGGAGAAAAACCCTATGGATGTAGTGAATGTAATAAAACCTTCAGGCAAAAGTCAGCTCTCATTGCCCACGAGAGAACTCACACGGGAGAGAAACCCTTTGAATGTTATGAGTGTGGTAAAGCCTTTCAACATAAGTGGTACCTCAAAACGCACCAGAGAACTCATACTGGGGAGAAACCATATGAGTGTAAAGAATGTGGAAAAGCCTTCCTAAAGAAGTCATACCTCAAAATGCATCAGGGCACTCACAAGAGTGAGAAACCATATGAATGTGAGAAATGTGGGAAAACCTTCCATAACAGGTCATACTTCAACATGCATCACAGAACTCACACTGGTGAGAAGCCCTATGCATGCAGTGAGTGTGGAAAAGCCTTCTACCAAAAGTCAGATCTCAGGAGGCATCAGAGGATCCACAACAGTGAGAAATTACATGAATGTAAGGAATGTGGAAAAGCCTTTCAGAATAAGTCCTACCTCAAAACGCACCAGAAAGTTCACACAGGTGAAAAACCTTATGAGTGTAAAGAGTGTGGGAAAGCATTTCAGAACAAGGCGTACCTCAACAAACATCAGATAATCCACACAGGTGAAAAGCCCTACGAGTGTAATAAATGTGGGAAAGCATTTCAGTGGAAATTAGTCCTCAGTAAGCATCACAGAATCCACACAGGGGAAAAGCCCTATGAATGCATTCAGTGTGGAAAAATGTTTGGCTACAAATCATCCCTCATTGTGCACGAGTTGATTCATTCTGGGGAGAAACCTTATGAATGTAACATATGTAGAAAAACCTTTTCACAGAAATCCAACCTAAGCAGGCATCAGAGAACTCACCAGCATGGGGAGCTATGATAGAAATGGGTATGGATGTGGTCCCATGTTCGGCCTCTCCTCTGCAAGTGCCCAGCAGCCAATACACTGGTTTTGGGACAGCAAGGTGAGGTCCAGGACAGAGGTCTGCAGTCTGTGTTCCTCTTGGGGCCTCAGACACTGCTGCGTGCTAGGCTGGGAGGATGAAAACAGCCCAGGAGGGGGAGGAGCTTGGTCTGGTCTGGAGTGAGTGACGGGGGCGGGGGGAAGAGAGAGGCCTTCTTTAGGAGTTCTAGTGTTATGGCTCCTTTATGTGAAGGCCTTCCCTGACGTGATCTTTAATGAAGAAGCTCTCTGAGATGATTTTAGCTTATTTGTATTGCTTTATTGGGGGTGGATGTGAACACAGGCTTTATTCTGGGTGAGTGAGGAATTATGTAATTTTGGGGAAGAGTGTGTGAATATCCAGGAAGGGAAGGCCATTGGCTAAAGGCGAAAGTTATTGAGATGCCTTGTTAGCGTGGAGAGGTGTTCCAGGTGCCGGAATGTGACTGGCGTCCTAAGGTCACATTGGTTAAGGTTCATGATTATAAGCTCCAGAGTGCGAGGTAGAGGCAGGGGGTGGGGAGCAGCCCTACTCCTGCTCTCTCTGATCTCTGAGGTTCCCAGGGTTTGAGCATACTTGCACCTCACCAGTCTCATGCCCATGTGGTGACATGGTCCAGCTGCCCTGCATCCAGAAAGACATTTAAGTCTTAGAATGCATCAGGAATGCCAAGAACCCACGCCGGGGGCTGGAGAGACGGCTCAGCAGCTAAGGGCACCGACTGCTCTTGCAGAGTTCTGAGTTCAATTCCCAGCAACCACAAGGTGGCTCACAAAAGAGGGTGTCTGATGCACTCTTTTGGTGTGTCTGAAGACAGATACAGTGTACTCATATAAATAAAAATTAAAAAAAAATCCACTTCAGTTTGGGTTGTATAGGTGTTCTTTGTAAAAAACAAATATCAATTTACAAGAGAGAACCCACGCAGGGTTCAGAAAGTTTAAGAATATGTTGAATGACTGTGCAGGAAGTTTCCCCAGTACTTGCACTTGAAAACTTTTTTGTTTGTTTGTTTTTTGTTTGTTTTTCATTTTGTCTTTCAAGTCAAGGTTTCTCTGTGTAGCCCTGGCTGTCCTGGAACTCACTCTGTAGATCAGGCTGGCCTCCAACTCAGAAATCCATCTGCCTCTGCCTCCCAAGTGCTGGGATTAAAGGCCTGCGCCACCATGCCCAGCTTTGCACTTGAGAACTTATAAAAACACTCACATAAGAATGAATTTTTATAAACGTAATAACTGAGGAAAAATGTTCTCCTAGAGGTCAAAACTTGGTGTGCATATAAGTATTTACATAGGAGGAAACATGAATGTAAAGAATATAAAATTTTCACTCATGTTTTTTATTTAATATATCTGAGATAACTCATTGAAGAGAAACTCAATGAATGTCATGGATGTGGAAAATACCTTTATGACAAAATTAATTAAAGTTATAATTAAATTATATTTAATATAATTTACATTTGATATAATTAAAGTAGAAAATCATTTTGACATCATTCATGCCTTAATATACATGACAAAATCCACAGTGTGAAAACACTCTTCAAGAAATATAATCATTAAAAAACTGTATGGAAGTCAGTCCTTGTTAAATAAGAGGTAACTCTGTGAAGAAAGTCTCTGTGAATGGAGTCTTTGGGGACGTGTTCTAGTAGAAGTTTCACCTCAGCTTGCTTCATAGAATTTACTCAGAAAAGAGAACTTACTCAGCAGAGTCTAAAGGAAGTCTTGTATTGTGGATGAACATGGTTCAAAACCTTTCAACCCCAAATTTATCCTGTCTACAAGTAATGCAAGTGCAGGGGAGGGAGCAGAGACTGAGGAAATGGCTAACCTATAATAACCAGACCAACTTGAGACCCATCCCACGGGCAGCACCAATCCCAACATTATTAAAGATATGCTTGCAGACAGGAGCAAGTTGTCCTCTGAGAGGCTCCACATAGCAGCTGACTCAGACAGATACAGACACCCACAGCCAAACAGTGGATGGAGCCTGGGGACTTATGGAAGAATAGGAGGCAGGTTTGTGGGGGCCGAAGGGGATAGGAACTCTATAGGAATCAACTAACCTGGACCCTTGGGGCCCTCAGAGTCTGAACCATCAACCAAAGAACATACACAGGCTGGACATAGGCCTCCCCACTCATATGTAGCAGATAAGCAGGTTGGTCTTCCTGTGGGGCCTCCAACAACTGGAGCAGGGGCTGTCCCTTGAGCTGTAGCTTGTCTGTGGAATCTATTTCACCAACTGGGCTGCTTTGCCTGGCCTCAGAGGGAGAGGGTATGCCTAACCATGCAGAAATTTGTTGGGCTATGTTGGGGAATACCCAGGAGGGCCCCACTCTCTCAGAGAACAAGGGGAGGGGCATGGGTAGAGGGACTCTCTTAGAGGCAGATCAGGACTGGGTACAGTGATAGGGGTGTAAAGTGAATAAATAAATGGAAAAAATACTTGCAGGCAAATACAATGAACTAGAGAGTTAAATTGAATGAGGGAACCCAGACACAGAAAGGCACACATAGCATTTTTTTTTTCACTTGGATGTGGGTTTTAACTGTTAACTTATAAGTGGTTATAAACCACTTATAAATGTGAGCTATAGTCTGTACGACTTCAGCAGTTACATATAGAGTAAGGGGACAGATACTCAAATGCTTCCAGGAAAGGAAATTTATAATAGGTTGTTATAGATGAATGCATGACAGGGCTTGAGTGAGAAGTTCAGGGAGAACTGAAAATATGGGGAGAGAGCTAACATTAAGGGCTATTTGAGTCATAGCATGGGAAGCTCATACGGTAAAAGCTTCCTTCTGTATATACATACATGAAGGTGGTCTAAATGAATGGGCTCCTAAATAATGGGGGAGACAGCCTCAGCTGGACATTTCTTGCCACCAGCTGAAGCTTCTGGTACTGAGAATGGCTTGCTTCTAATTGAGTTGTTGGCCAGAGGGGTTCTCTGGGAACCCCTAAGCTACTCAAGATACTGTCAAGACTGTACATTTCCTCCTTTCTCCTGCTGTTGTCAGAATTAAATCTGGTACCCAGAGGCCAATATCTGATTCTATATCACATAAAGACCAAGGGGTACTGCAAGGTCAGTAGGCTCAGCAGGCTGAATTATTGGTACTCAGTTGTGGGTGTCATCTGTGGACCCACCACACCTAGGTAGAGAAAGCAAGCAACTCATCTAGAACAATAAGGACCTGGTCTTGAAAAATCCATCTAGACCATCCTCTCTGAGAAGCCATCTCGACATGACAGGGGCCAGCTGCCAACTGTTTGAATTAATTCACAATGAAATCTCTTCCAAGTAATGAAAGTTCTTTCCTCTCTCTCTCTCTCTCTCTCTCTCTCTCTCTCTATCTCTCTCTCT
>JADRCD010198855.1:0-21483 GCA_019843815.1 Montemys delectorum | reverse complement strand
GAGAGAGAGAGAGAGAGAGAGAGAGAGGGAGAGAGAGAGAGAGAGAGGGAGAGAGAGAGAGAGGGAGAAAAGAAAATCTGTCCCTGGGTCAAGATGGTTTAGTGCACCTGAGCTCGATTCTTGGAACCCACAACATGCATGGGGAGAACCACACATGGAGAGAGCTGTTCTGTGACCTCCTCAGGTATGTCATAGCTTGTGTCCATTCCTTATAGGAATAAATTAAATAAATGCAATTAGAAAAATGTATCCTACCAATGAGGCATTAAAAGGGTACACAAGGAATTCTGGGATTGTTTTTGTTACTTTGTATATTTATCGCGTGTCTATGTATGTGGGCAGTGCAGAGGTCAGAGGACAACATGTGGGAATCAGGTCTTCCACTCTGGGGTATGAAACGCAGCAAGCTACTTCACCCACAGATTCATCTTCTTAGCCTCCAGTCCTCCTTTGAACGTAGGCTGTGAACCTGGAGGGGCTGGCTGCAACCGTGTGCCCACCTGCTATAAGTCTGGCGCGAATGTGGCCCATGCATGCATGGGTTGTCCCTCCTACATGTCCTGGTCCTTGCCCAAGCCCGACCTTCGGGCTGCCAACCCCCACTGGCTGGCTGAGAACTGTCAGGGTCGGGGTGGGGACTTGAGGTCTGAGGGGAGCAGGGGAGGATGGCAGCACTCGCCCGGGCCCCGCTGTCCTTCCTCATCGCCACCCACCGAGTCTCTAGACCCCTCAATGTATCTTCAACCCTCCACAAGCACTCAGCAGCGCAACAACAGACGTTGCCATGGCAACGTCGGGCACCAAGTCCAAGATGCATGTCACATGGTAGACACGGACCAATCAGGATGCCTGTGGAGAAGCGGGTCAGCCCAGGCCAAAGTCCTCCTCCCCTCCCTTCCCTTCCCTGGCCCGCTCCCAAGTCTTGGGGCTAATTACTGTCATTATGGTGGGAAAGAAAGATCAGCATTCCTTTCTAGGCTGGGAGGCTGAGTATACCTCTTCCCTAGACAGGAAGATCTGAAAAGAGAAACGCACATTTTTGGCACCACAGCATCTATCTTGGAGTTAAAGGAAATATTAGACGCCTCTTTTGTGAGTGTAGATGTCTGGATGGGGTTGTGTGGCAAAGCATTTCAACTTGGATAAATCTGGCTAGGGGACTTCTGGAAACACGTCTAAACAGATATAGAGGAGGGCAGTGAGATGACACCCTGGGTAAAGGCAATTGCTGCCGAGCCAGATCAGTTTGATTCCCAGAAGCACATGGTGGAATGAGAAAGTCTGTGATCTCAGCTACTGAAGTCAGCTGACGTAGGAGGATGGCAGGTGCCAAGGTAGCTTGTAATACAGTTCGAGAGATAGAGTTCTATCACAGGCATCAATAGTAACAATAGTGATAATAGTAATACATAAAAACAGGATCACAAAAAGAAATATAAAAATCAAACCACTGGGGGCTGCAGAGACGGCTCAGTGGTTAAGAGCACTGGCTTCTCTTCCAAAGGTCCTAAGTTCAAATCCCAGCAACTACATGAAGGCTCACAACCATCTGTACAGCTACAGTGTGTCCATATACATAAAATAAATAAATAAATCTTCATTAAAAAATCAAACTATTGGGATGGTAAAAGGGGTCAATGGGGAAAAGGTACCACCAGGCCTGCTGGCCCAATTTTGATCCTCAAGACTCCAAAAGTTGTCTTGTGACCCCAGAATATGCACTATGGCACATGTGAGACTCCCCTCAATAAATAAAATATGAAAAAATAACTCTCTCATGAGTGGACAGATAAGCATGGCAGCTGGCCGACTGACTGTTCACCACGCACTGCAGGGGATGGGTTGAGGAGAGGGCATCGGATCCCATCATAGATGGTCGTGAGCCACCATGTGGTTGCTGAGAATTGAACCCAGGACCTCTGGAAGAGCAGTCGGTGCTCTTAGCGGTTGAGCCTTCTCTTCAGCTGTGATGCTTTTATCTTTTTGTTTGTTGTTATTTTGAGATAGGGTCTCACTATGCAGTGGAGGCTATCTTAGAACTCACAGGGATCCTCCTGCCTCGGCCTCCCAGGTGCTAGGATTAAAGGTGTGCGCCACCATGCTGGACTTATTGACTCTTGGAGAATTTCACTGGTTGTATTTTCTTATAACTGGAGGACAAATCCCTTCTAGGCCTTATAAAATCAGAAGAAATCAGCAAAGAAAATAAAAATCACAGTGGCCCAGTGGGCAGCAAGCTGCTACTAATAGATACTTTGGCAGCTAAAACAAATGAATATTCTGGGCAGTGGTGGCGCACGCCTTTAATCCCAGCACTTGGGAGGCAGAGGCAGGTAGATTCCTGAGTTTGAGGCCAGCCTGATCTACAGAGTGAGTTCCAGGACAGCCAGGGCTACACAGAGAAACCCTGTCTGGAAAAACAAACAAAAAAATTAATATTCTTCAGAAACTTCCCCTAGACTTCTAGCTCAATTTTTAAGTGTAAAATAAATAAATAAATAAATAAATAAAAATAAAAGTCTACCTACACTGGTATGTTATTTCTCCTATTAGAAAGGAAACCAATTTTCGTCCCTTGAAATTTTCTCTTATATTATTGACACTGTTTTTAAATGTCACATGTAAAACATTATAAATGTTTCAAAGATCAGCCTAAAGCAGCCTTGCAGCAGAGGTTTGGGGGTGAGGTTTGGGGGTGGTGGTGCTTGCAGCAGAGGTTTGGGGGTGGTGCTGAGTTTTGGGCACAGCTTTCTTTAAACTATACTGATGGAGTACTAGTTGATTACATGCACACTCAGGAGCCAGAAGCAGGCGGATCCTTGTGAGTTCGAGGCCAGCCTGGTCTAAAGAGTGAGTCCTAGGACAACCAGGGCTACACAGAGAAACCCTGTCTCATAAATAAATAAATAAATAAATAAATAAAATGAAGTCCAGCATGTCCTAAGTGTGGTGGCATGTACCTTTAACCCCAGCACATGAGAGACATAGGCAGGCAAAAGTCTGTGAGTTCAAGGCCAGACTAGTTTACAGAGTGAGTTCCAGAACAGCCAGGGTTGCACAGAGAGACCTTGTCCTGAAAGGCCAAGCAAAAGAAAATACACTGAAGAAGTCAGCGTATTACCACAGCACCCAGGAGGCTTATGCAGGAGTTCCAGGCTAGCCCAGGTTACGTATCAAGAGGCTGCAGAGGAGAAGACAGAGGAAAAGCAGAACTGGAGAGATGGCTCTAGTCATTAGAGCACTGGCTGCTCTCTCAGGTGACCCAGGTTTGATTCCCAGCACTCTCATGATGGTTCACAACTATTTGTACTCCAGCTTCAGGGGTCTGGATGTGTGCTTCTGGCCTACATGAGCACTGCACAAACATGTTACACAGATGTACACGTAGACAAAACACCTGTACATACAAAATAAATAAAAATTTTCCCTTCCTTTCTTCCTTTCTTTTTTGAGACAGTGTTTCTCTGTGTAACCCTGGCTGTCCTGGAATTCGCTCTGTAGATGGCTGTCCTAGAACTCACAGATTTGCCTGCCTCTGACTTCTGAATGCTGAGATTAAAAGTGTATGCCACCACTTCCCAGTTAAAATGAATTTTTTAAAAAAGAAGAAAATGTAAGAGTGTCTCTCCTATTTTTAGTTCTAGTGACATCAAAAGCCTGGACCCATCTGAGGTCTAAGAGAGAAGTACAGCTTGTTTTAGATAGAGTGACCTTCCAGTCTAGGGTTCAGACTCTGATCTGGCCTGGACCCAGGTCAGGACATGAAATGGGGAAGCTTGACCTCTGGCCTATAAGATAAGGCAAGAGTTTGCCAGCTTTCCTGATGGACTGCTGGATGGGCAGGCGAGAAGAGTGAGGAGGTCAGCTCACAGGGTCCACCACCCTGCACAATGACCTAGTCGTGGGAACACATCTCTGTGGCTCTACACCCATTCTGGGTCCTAGTGGACCCACAAAGTGCATTATCCAGCTTGGTCATTGCCTGGAGAGGGATCAGAGTGACGGCAATTGCTGGGCCTTGGTGTATCCTGTGTTAACTGCCCCTTCTAGAATATTCCATATGATATATTTCTACCTCCACCCCAACTCTGGAAATTTTTATTCTAAAGCTTCAAATTGGCAGGAGGGAGAGGGAGAGAGAGCGTGTGCCTTGCAAATAGAGACAGCATCTTTTGGTAACCATGGTGACCAGTGTGGTGACAAGGATGTTTTGTGTGGAGTTTTCCAGCCTGGGGATCATGTGGGTGGTGCATGTGCATCTGTCTCGTGATGGAAAGAGGCAACTTTGGGGTATACATGTGAGCATTAGACTCCCCTAAAGAGTTAGGGGGCAGGCTTGGTCGTGACACAGCAGAGTTCAGAGTGGGGCTGTGAGGTAAGGTGACTCCTAAGTTGTTAAAGGATGTGCCAGTAGGCAGCTAGCTCATCCCTTGATGAGTTGTAGTTGGTAGAATCTAAGGATATGTGGCCTAGGCAGTGAGGCTTGGTGGCTTCCTGTGTCTCTCCATGTTCCTCTGTGTCTGCTTGCTGTCTCAAAAAGCAACAGAGATCTTATGGTAGTCTCCTACCTTGTTGACAGTGCTGGGTTAGGTTCTACATTGTGGCTCTAAGAATGTTCCAGAATAATGCAAAATTGTGTTCCAGAGAAGGTGAGGTGAGGGGTAGAAAGGGTTGACTCTGCTGGTATTGTGACTTCCTGTACAGCTGATCATTAAAAATAAGTAAATGAGCCGAGCAGTGGTGGCGCACGCCTTTAATCCCAGCACTTGGAAGGCAGAAGCAGGTGGATTTCTGAGTGCGAGGCCAGCCTGGTCTACAGAATGAGTTCAGAACAGCCAGGGCTACACAGAGAAATCCTGTCTGGAAAAGAAAAAGAAGGAAAAAAAAAAGTAAATGAGCCTGGTGTGGTGGTGCATGCCTTTAATCTCAGCAGTGCAGCCAGGTAGATCTCTGTGAGTTCCAGGCCAGCCAGGGCAATGCAAAAATAAATAAATTAAAATAAAAATTAAAAATCTGGTGACAAGGTAAGTGCACAATGGCTCATGGACACATTATGCACCTGCCCTGGTGCTCTCCAAGAGGCCATCAGGATGGCTTTGCAGGGAAAGATGCTTGTCCCTAAGTCTGATGACCTGGGTTTCATGGAGAAGAGAACGAATAGACTCCCATATCATTAATCTCTGACCTCCCTAGGAGCTCATGTACCCATACATACACACACAAAATAAAATACTTGTTAAGTTTTTAATTAAAAAATGAAAGCCTGTTATGAACAGCAAGGCCTGTGTCCCCAGCCTCTCAGGAAGAGGTGGGTGCCTTATCCAGGTTGGGGGTGGGGGTGGGGGTGGGGAGGAGACCCAGCTGAACAGGTGCAAGCACACCATCAGGCCCTGTGGCCATCTGGTAACCCTGAAGGGGGCTTCATAGGTGAGGTGAGGACAGTTAATCAGGTGGCAGATGTAGGTGGGGGTGAGGGAGATGGGGGCCATCTGATCCCCCTGGTATCTGGTTGTCTGAACATCTGCCACTGCTGTAAAGGGGGCTCTGTAGACTCAGGGTTCAGAGAGTGATAATGGGGGGGGTGACAGGAACAAACAGGCAGACATATGATGACCAGGAGAGAATCAGGCAATATGGGGGCACAGGAGGTAGAAAGGCTAGAGAAGGAGACTGAGAGATACAGAGACAGAAAGACAAGAGAAATGGGGGGTGGGAGGTGGGAGAGAGATGGGTGATGGGAGAGAGATGGAGGTGGGAGAGAGATGAGGGTGGGAGAGAGATGGGTGATGGGAGAGAGATGGAGTGGGAGAGAGATGGAGGTGGGAGAGAGATGGGTGATGAGAGAGAGATGGGGTGGGAGAGAGATGGGGGTGGGAGAGAGATGGGGATGGGAGGGAAATAGGGGTCAAATGACAAAAACACAGATGAAGAAACAAAAAAAGGGAAGAGATGGCAGCTGGAGAGAGAAGAAGAAGGAGGATAGGAACAGAGAGAGAGAGAAAGAGAGAGGGGGGAGGGAGAGAAAAGAGGGTACCATGTAGTCCAGGCTGGCCTCCAGTTCACTATGTAGCCAAGGACAACCTTGCACTCCTGTTCCTCCTGCCTCAGTTTCCTGAGAGCTGGAATGACAAGTGTGCACCCCAATCCAGTTTCCAGTTTTTGGGGTGCAGGGCTTGGGTCAGGAGTCCACCCTCTGTATCAATGGATTCTCTTAAGATCCATCATTTTTTTTTAAGATTTATTTATTTCATTTATATGAGTACACTGTAACTGTCTTCAGACACACCAGAAGAGGGCATGGGATCCCATTAGAGATGGTTGTGAGCCACCATGTGGTTCCTGGGATTTGAACTCAGGACCTCTGGAAGAGCAGCCAGTCCTCTTAACCACTGAGCCATCTTTCTAGCCCCCATCATTCTTTTTTGTTCTATATTTTGCTAATTTATTGTGTGTACACCAAGTGTGCCATGCTGCACACATGAAGGTCAGAGGACAACTTGCAGGAGTTGTTCTCTCTGTCTACCATGTGGGCTCCAGGGTTTGAACCCAGAATTAATGTCAAGCTGCTTTTTTCACTGAGCCATCTTTTCAGCCCTCAAGCATCTCTTGACATTATCTTAGATTGCCACAGCCTCTATCCCCACTCATTACTGGCCCCTCCTCAGCTTCTCAGAGCTGTCAGAATGGTATTTTCTGTATCTGTTGTCTTCAGCAATCCTGAGCAGAACCAGTTTCTCTTGGCCCCTGCTCCCTTCTTGCTAGCACATCCCAGGCCAACCTCCACTATTAAGTCACTATTTTGATTTACTTTTTATTTTTTATTGGTTTTTCGAGACAGGGTTTCTCTGTATAGCCCTGGCTGTCTTGGAACTCACTCTGTAGACCAGGGTGGCTTCAAACTCACAGAGATCTTCCTGCTTCTGCCTCTTGAGTGCTGGGGTTAAAGTGTAAGGGTCCGTTGTTCAACAAAGAATGACACCCTAAACTCAAACAGTGTGCAAAAGCAAGGAGTGTCTTACCTGCAGAAGTCTAGCATGCTAGGGTCTAACATTCCAAGATGGCTCAATAGGGTGTAGGATGACCTTCCATAGTTCTTGTGGCAGTTCCTCTGGAT
This sequence comes from Montemys delectorum, assembly GCA_019843815.1. NCBI lineage: Eukaryota > Metazoa > Chordata > Mammalia > Rodentia > Muridae > Montemys > Montemys delectorum. The sequence continues at coordinate 14,369 of JADRCD010198855.1, read as the reverse complement.
CTCAACTGCTGGATCTTCTCACTCCTGGCAGGCTTAACATGGAAGTGGTGTACCCACGTCTGGATCCTGTGCACTTTAGCAGCCATCAGTGTGGTCAGAACCACAGCGTGGGGCCATTCCAGCACGGTTTCACAGTCTTGTAGTTAATGTCTGTTAACCTAGACTCAAACAATTTCATCCGGCTTTGTTCCTGACGATGTAGTCTCATTCTACCTTTGATAATTCAGAAATCTTTTCTATATATGTCTTCAATTTTTTGTTTATGAACTAAGAAAATCCATTCCATAATACTATCTTCCCTTTGCATAGTGAGCCCAGTAGGAGAGTGGGTTGAAGGTAAAATGACCAGGATACAGTCAGGTTTAGGATCCATTCTATCCACACATGCCACTTGTAGTCCTTGTTCTACAAGAGTTAAATTTTTTTTTCAAGACAGGGTTCTCTGTGTAGCCTTGGCTGTCCTGGAACTCACTCTACAGACCAGGTTGGCCTCGAACTCCGAAATCCGCCTGCCTCTGCCTCCCAAGTGCTGGGATTAAAGGCGTGCGCCACCACTGCCTGGCAAGAGTTAACTTTTTTTTTCTGCTTCAACCTTTAGAAATCTTGGACTGTTAAAATTGAAATCTCCTTGTAGTGTTTGAAACAAATTACTTAACTCATAAGTACTTAGTCCAATTCTAGGCCTCAGCCAGTTAATATCTCCCATTAATTTTTGAAAATTGTTAAGAGTTTGCAACTGGTCCTTATGGATCTGTACCTTTTGTGGTCAAATTGTTGATTGATTTTATGACCCAAATAACTAAGTGAATCTTTGTAATTTTTTTTTGTTTTTGTTTTTGTTTTTGTTTTGAAACAGGGTTTCTCTGTATAGCTCTGGCTGTCCTGGAACTCACTCTGTAGACCAGGCTGGCCTTGAACTCAGAAATCTGCCTGCTGCTGCCTCCCAAGGGTGGGATTAAAGGTATGTGCCACCACTGCACAGCCACTTTGTATTTTTTATGGAGCAATTTGTAAGGCCCAGCATGGCAGAACTTTTTGTGTTACCTTAAACATATTCTCTAAAACATCTGTAGTGGCTATTCCTGGTTGTCAACTTGACTATATCTGAAATGAACTACAATCCAGAATTAGAAGGCTTACCTGTGGCCATAATCTGGAGGCTGAGAGATACAAGTTTCCAACCTGAATCTTGGCATGGAGATCTTGAGGCATAGTGGCTATGAATCCCAGAAGATTAAGATTGGAAGATCTATGAGTTCAAGATCATCTGGGATTAAAGGTGTGGTGGCATAGTGGCTATGAATCCTAGAAGATTAAGATTGGAAGATCTGCCAGTTCAAGCAAGGTCATCTGGGGTTAAAGGTGTGGTGGCACACACCTTTAATCTGGGCCACACTTTTTGCTGGAGACCTATATAAGGACATCGGAAGAAGGAAGGCTCTCTCTACTTCGTCTGCTTGCCTTGTGGGACTAAGCAACTGCTGGATCCTTGGACTTCGATTCACAGCTGCTGCTGACCATTGTTGGGAGTTGATTGCTGGGAGTTAGACTACAGACTGTAAGTCATCAATAAATTCCTTTACTACATAGAGACCACCATAAGTTCTGTGACTCTAGAGAACCTTGACTAATACAACATCTTTGTCAGAATCAGCCAACAGAATGCCATCCATATAATGATAAATGATAGATTGAGGGAATTGCTTACACATTATTTCTGTGGCTGTTGCACAAAATCCTGACATAAAGTTGGACTATTGACACTCCCTGTGGAGGTGCCTTCCAGTGGTGTCTCTCTGGTGGATGACTATTATTCAAAGGAGGTATTGAAAACGCAAACCTTTCCCTGTCTTTCTCATGCAAGAGTATTGAGAAAAACAATCTTTCAAGTCAATTATTTTTTTAAAGATTTATTTATTATTATATATAACTACACTGTAGTTATGAGGACATCAGATCTCATTACGGGTGGTTGTGAGCCACCATGTGGTTGCTGGAATTTGAACTCAGGACCTTCAGAAAAGCAGTCAGTGCTCTTACTTGCTGAGCCATCTCGCCAGCCCTCAAGTCAATTATTATTATAGGCCATGATTTTGGTAACAAAGATGGTAAAGAAAGTCCAGGCTGTAAAGGGCCCATTGGTTGAATTACCTTGTTAACTGATCTTAAATCCGTTATCATTCTCCATTTACCTGACTTCTTTTTAACAACAAATACAGGGAAATTTCATGGGCTGGTAGACTCTTCTATATCTTGAGCCTCCAGCAGTTCTTGTACCAGTTGTTCAAGTGCCTGTAATTTTTCTTTTGTTATGGGCCACTACTCTTGCCACAAAGGCTGGTTTGATAACCATTTTAAAGGCAAGGATGTTGGTATGTCAGCAGTGGACCCTTTTGTAAATTATAAATTCAATCCCTATAACATCCTGTTTGACCAGGGGCACATCTTGCCATTGTTCTCTAACCCTGTATCAATACCTTCCCCAGGAGCACCTACCATATCACCCTAAATTCCTCATTTGCTTTCCCCGTAATCGTAGGAATATTAATTTGAATGCCTCATTGTTGTAAAAGATCCCTTCCCTATAAATTTATGGATGTGTCAGCCACATAAGGTCTCAACTTCCCTGTTTGCCCTTCTGGTCCCACACAGGTAATCCACTAGACACTTTATTTTGTTTGTGATAATTTACCAATCCTATAAATTGTGTGTAAACCTTCTGAAGTGGCCAATTTGGATTCCAAGACTTTTGGGAAAGCATACTCTCATCAGCTCCTGTATCCACCAGTCCTTCTATGTCAACACCATTCATTTCAACCATTAATCTGGGTCTCTGATCTTTGGCCAATGTTTTCCAAAACACACTTTCCCTAGTACTCCCAAAAGTCCCTGTTTGTTCAACAGGAGCAGCATTGCCTTTGATGCAGGGAAGCAGCAACAGTTGAGCAATTCTATCCTCTGCTTCAATTTGCATCTTTTCCACATTTGCTATGAATTTTATTTCTTCCTTGCTATCCCCATTTACTGTACCGGATAGACAACAAATCTTTGAGAAGTTAATCTACCTCTTCCCAAGATTATGCCCACTGTCCCTGAAGATCAGGGACCACACACATAATTTTACAGGGTAACCTTATGTGTAAGAGAGGTTTCTGTAGCTAGACCCCAAGCTGCACTTCTTTCTGTAGCATGTATAAGATTAGAAATATGTAATTTTCTTGACTGCTTGGTATCTCCTGACTCATATTGTTGTATCTCATATTGTTTGCTGTGGGGCCTCAAGGTGACAGGCCCCTTTGATTGTTTCCCAATAGCAAGAGGTTACCTCATACATCTCTCTTAGGCTAGCAGTCCTTGACCAATATTTGCCCTTTCCACAGGGCTGCAATAGCCTGGACGCCTTTGTGGCTCATAGTAACCAGAGCCTGCTTGCTCTCCTTTACAATTACCATATTCTCTAGAGTCAATGTACCTACTATTTTGAACTCTGGATCTTTTAGCCTTACAATTTCTTTGGAAATGACCAAATTGACCACAATTAAAACATGGAGCATTTTGATTTCTGACGTTTTTAGCCACAGTTTGCCCTACGATATTTGTATTATACTCCTGAGAACCAATACCAGTTGTCTCCTTTATCCATTCAGCTATAGGCGCTCCATATGCTTTCAATGGTTTGGTTGCTCTAACATTTGGTGTCTGCATTCTCAAAGGCCAATATTTTATCAATGACTGGTTTCAGGGTTTGATATGACTCTATTCACAGCTCAATTCAATCTCTGTGAAAATTCTGTAATAGCGTCTTCAGAATCCTGTATTATTTTAGTAAAGGAGGTAGATTCCACCCCACCCCAAGTTCCTCATCCAAATCCTAGGCTCTTAAAGCAGGAACACAACAGTGTTCAGTTAACACCATCGTCAATCGGATCTGAGCTGTTCTCCTAAGTCAGCACAGCACCATTTACCAAGTAGTTTGTTTGTGTTTTGTTGTTGTTGTTTGTTTGTTTTGTTTTGTTCTATTTTTTAATTTTTTATTTATTCCTTTTTTGGTTTTTCGAGACAGGGTTTCTCTGTGTAGCCCTGGCTGACCTGGAACTCTGTAGATTAGGCTGGCCTAACACTCAGGAAGCTGTGGCAGGAGGATTCTTGGAAGTCCCCCCGCCCCCAAGACAGGGTTTCTCTGTATAGCCCTGGCTGTCCTGGAACTCACTCTGTAGACCAGGCTGGCCTCGAACTCAGAAATCTGCCTGCCTCTGCCTCCCAAGTGCTGGGATTAAAGTCGTGTGCCACCACTGCCCAACTTGTTTTTTAAAGATTTATTTATTTATTTCATGTATGTGAGTACACTTGTTACTGTCTTCAGACAGCACCAGAAGAGGGCATCTGATCACCATTACAAATGGTTGTGAATTGCCATGTGGTTGCTAGTAATTGAACTCAGGACCTCTCTCTAGCCCAAGTAGCTTGTTTTAGTAACATTTATTTCCCTTGCTAAACTAAGTTGTGATAGTTTTATGGCTTCATGCCTCCACCATGACAATCATTGTCATTGCTGACCAGACACCAATCCTTTCCAATTTTGATGGATCACTCTGTGTTGTGTAGCCCAGTTATTAGTATTTCTTTGACAAAGGAAGAATGTAAACTGTTGTAAACAGAATGCCCACATTGGGCGCCATTCTGTTGCTGCCTGAAGCTAAATAAAAAGGGTTCTCTGTCTGGGAGAGAGATAGGAGTCTGTAGAAATAAAGGGGAACCAGACGACGAAAGTATTAAAAAAAAAATTGCTAGGCAGTGATGGCACATGCCTTTAGTCCCAGCACTTGGGAGGCAGAGGCAAGTGGATTTCTGAGTTCAAGGCCAGCCAAGGCTACACAGAGAAACCCTGTCTCGAAAAAACTAAAAAAACAAATGGGACAGAGCCTTGGTGTGCTTTCAGTCCGCCATGAATTATTCAACTGTCTCTCTTACAAGCAGGCAGGCAGAAACTCCTCCCCCCCGGTCCATCAGCATCTCGCAGCCCAATCAGCATCTTCATCTTTGGTCTCTGGAGGCGGGAGTTCCAGAGTAGCAGGGACTTGGAGAGAGGCGTGGCTATTAGCAGGAACCTTGAGGCAGAGAAGTAGCAGGGAAGCAAAGGCTTTAAGTCAGGAAGCCCCACCCCAAATGCGCCGGCCGCTTGTGGCAAGCAGAGGTCAGAGAACCTCTGCTTAGAGAACTGGTTGGAGGTCGGTCACATTAAATCATACAAAACAATAGATTCGCTGGTCTCTCTGGGCTGGTGTCCTGAGCAGACCTTGGGCGCAAACTCTGCAACCAGTCCACCACACCCAGAGGAAGCTCCACTCCCTGGCGCTCTGACATTCTCAGGATCAGAGGTGAGGAGGATACAACATCTGTCCCAACACTGGGAGTAAATGGGACCAGGCACACAGGAACTCCACCAGCAGAGTGGCTCGGTTACCTTCCGGTCTCTCTGGGCTGGTGTTCTGAGCAGACCTTGGGCACAGGCTCTGCAGCCAGTCCCACAACACTGAGAGGAAGCTGCTGCACTCCCAGGTGCTCTAACAAGCCCAGGATCACAGGATCCCAGAATCACAGGATCCCAGAGACAGCTTGACTCTGAGGAGTTCTGACACAATCAGGATCACAGGAAGGACAGGCTCCAGTCAGATTTAGCAAGAGCAGGTAGCACTAGAGATATCCAGATGGCGGGGGGCAAGCATAAGAAAATAACACAAACCAAGATCACTTGGCATCATCAGAATCTACTTCTCCCACCATAGCAAGTCCTGGACACACCATTACACTAGAAAAGCAAGATTTAGATATAAAATCACTTCTTATGATGATGATACAGGACTTTAAGAAAGACATAAATAGCACCCTCAAAGAAATACAGGAGAACACAGGTAAACAGCTAGAAGCCCTTCAAGAGGAAACACAAAAATCCCTTAAAGAACCACAGGAAAACACAATCAAACAGGTGAAAGAAATGAGCAAAACTATCTAGAATCTAAAAATGGAAATAGAAACAATAAAGAAATCAGAAAGAGAGACAACCCTGGAGATACAAAACCTAGGAAAGACATCAGGAGTCATAGATGCAAGCATCACCAAAAGAATACAAGAGATAGAAGAGAAAACCTCAGGGGCAGAAGACACCATAGAAAACATTGACACAACAGTCAAAGAAAATGCAAAAAGCAAAAAGCTCCTAACCCAAAACATCCAGGAAATCCAGGATGCTATGAGAAGACCAAACCTAAGAATAATAAGTATAGAAGAGAGTGAAGACTCCCAAGGTAATGGGCCAGTAAATATCTTCAAGAAAATTATAGAAGAAAACTTCCCTAACCTAAAGAAAGAGATGCCCATGAACATACAAGAAGCCTACAGAACTCCAAATAGACTGGACCAGAAAAGAAATTCTTCCCATCACATAATAATAAAAACATCAAATGCACTAAACAAAGAATTTTAAAAGCAGTAAGGGAAAAAAAGCAAGTAACATATAAAGGCAGGCCTATCAGAATTACACCAGACTTCTCACCAGAGACTATGAAAGCTAGAAGATCCTGGTCAGATGTCATACAGACCCTACAAGAACACAAATGCCAGCCCAGGCTACTATACCCAGCAAAACTCTCAATTACCATAGATGGAGAAAACAAGATATTCCATGACAAAACAAAATTTACACAATATCTTTCCACAAATCCAGCCCTACAAAGGATAATAGATGGAAAACATCAACATAAGGAGCAAAACTACACCCTAGAAGAAGCAAGAAGGTAATCTTTCAACAAATTCACACAAATCTAATTCCACCTCTTACAACAAAACAACAGGAAGTGACAATTACCTTTTCTTAATATCTAATATGAAAATTAATATTACCAACATATCCTAATCGATTGAAATTCAATCATATGAGGAATTAGAAATTTGTTGATTGTCATCCAATGGTCTCTCTAATTTGGTAATTGGAGAAATAGGTCCAATATTGTACAATCTATATACACTTTCAGCTTGTTTGTGACAGTGTCTTGCTGTGTACAACATAAGGGTCTTGAAATCTTGCTTCTATCTCAGCCTCTCTATTAGTAGTATTGTTTATTTCATGTTTTTACACTATACTGTGGTTTTCAGAACAGCTTATATATCTCAAAAGTATTTATATACTCAAGGGAGACATAGACAATTAACTTGGGAGGTAGCTTGTAGGGAAGAGAACAAGAAAGAGTGAGACTGAATGCTTTGCTTGACATTTGTAACTCTTGTATCAAGTTTGAAGAAGAGGACTTTATAAGTTACTCTTTCTCTGAGATGAATGCTTTTCAAAATCATCACAGTCAATGAACCAGATTCTTATCCTCACCTAATGTCTGTACCACCCTCCAAGCAGAACCATTGTTCATTGAAACAGTTGGTGAATGACTTTATGGATAGACTATCTTAATACACACACCATTTCTTAAATGAATGTAACCTATTCTCTGTGTGCTGAGAATAAATCACTCACTCAAGTCAAAATAAAAAATATGAGGTAGACCTCATACTTATTGAATAATAAGATTAACTGTCCTAGAAAATTACTCCAGCTTCTTTATTAAATGTTCGTGTGTGTGTATGTGCCAATGCAATCACAGGAAGGTAGGCTAGCATCTTAGATTTGGGGGGTGAGCAAGAGAGTAATTAATTCTGAATTGTAGTTCAGCTGAGGTCTTGAAATGAAGTGGAAGAATGTGTTTTTCTTATAGCAACACAATGGCATTTTCTGGTAATCATGAGCACGTGGGAGCCAAGGACATTCACACTCAGCAAGGCCTCTGTACCTCACACTCAGCAAGGCCTCTGTACCTCAGGCTCAGTGCTCTTCCTCAGGCTCAGTGCTCTTCCTCAGGCTCAGTGCTCTTCCTAAGGGTCAGGTTGATTCCTAGCATCCATACCTGGCATCTCAGAACCCACTATGATTCCAGCCAGTAGATCTGACAGCTTCTGGCCTGCACAGGTACACATTCATGCATGCACACACACACATACACACACGTACACACATGCACACACACATATACACACACACACACGTACACGCATGCACACACACATATACACACATACACACACAATACACACACAGACGCACACATATACACACACACACGTACACACATGCACACACACATATACACACATACACACACAATACACACACATACACACACACATACACACACATACACACACATACACACAGAGTAAATCTTTAGAAATGATTATACATAGGCAGCTGTTTTACCCGTCTATGACTCATGTAGCCCAATGACTTCTACTTGTGTTCCTCTTACTCTTCCAAAGTAAACAAACTAGAGTGATGGCTGGTTTCAGAAACAGTAAAAAATAAAACAAAAACAAAAACAAAACCCCAATAGATTCTTTAAAATGCTTTAAATCTAGCATTTCTTTTGTGTGTATACATTGATTTTACTGTAACAAAGCAATTTGTATACTTCAACATTTAAAATGAGCATCTTTTTCCTTGCAGTGAAAACCAAAAAAAAAAAAAAAATAATAATAATAATAAAAAATAAAAAATAAAAATAAAAACAACAAAGTTACAACAGAGAATGTCGACTCCACATAAAGTCCTACAGGCTTGCTGATTCTCCCACTGAGTGTCAGGGCTCCAGTCATCATCAGCAGAGACTTTTATTTTAAAAGTGTCACTTTAAACTGCAAGGATGTCTGTTAAACATCATAATTAAATATGCCACAGGAGAAGCCATGGTGTCAGACGCCCACCTACATCCTGCTCACCGTTGTTAAATCTAGCATTTCTATTGGTCACCACGTCAATTCATTATAGGCAGGAATACCATCATTAGCAAGCACACTTTGCTCAAAGACTAGGAAGGCTGACGTACCTGTGTAGGCCCACACAGATCCTCTGGTGGTGCACTCAGTTGCACATTAACCCTTTGTGCCTGTGCCCCCTCCAAGCCCCTTGTCTCACTGAGGCGCTTTAGGGTGGGTACCTGTGAGGGAGTGTGTGTGGAGCAGGGCGGGGACAGCACTTTATCTTCCAGCCCGTTTTCTTTCCCTTTTTCCTCGTGAGGTGTATCCCTGATCTCACTGACCAAGTCTGGACTCTGTTGTTCTCCTGGCTCTTTTTGCTTCCCAAGCATTTTGACCTCTAATTGCAAATTCTCTATATGCGTAGCCAACTCTGCAATCTTTTCTGTCAGAAGAGAATTGAGTGAATCTTCTGAGTTTCCAGTTTTCCCTCTAAACCTTTTCAGAGCAGTATATGTGAACGCTACAAAGCAAAACCAGAAACCCCCTCCAGGAACACAGTAGGAGATTACCCAGAGGCAGTAGCTGCCATTTTGCCAATTTCCTTAAGCAACATCGCTATTAATAATCTGCTCTTTCCTCTACTACATTAGAAGCAAAGTTACCCATTATGCCTAAACCACGTTGGACGCCACCTGTAGGCATAAACTTTTTTGCAACCTACTTTTAATAAGGGTCCAACCTCTCCTCTAGCCCACCACCCAGCAGAGGTAGCGGAAGAGAACAATTATTAGGATCTGGGGGAAGTGAGCCTGTTCAGCAATAGTGTTTTAAGGGAAAACTTGATCTCTTGGGCAGCAGTTTAGTCCTATAGCAAACACCAAATACAACTTAGCATCTGCAGACCAGTCTCCTAGGCAGGCAGCCACTAAGCACGAACCTGCAGCTGCAGTCCAATCCTTTCAGCAGGCAGACACCAGGCAGCTGTAGTTCAATCCTGAAGAAACTGCCAGGCTTGCCAAGCAGCCTGAGGTGAGGCCCAAAGAAGCAGAGAGCTGCCACAGGAACTTCAAGATCAATTACTGGGCGAGCTTCTCTCAATGTTGGAATTATCACAAGTTGAGCTCAACAACGCTATGTAAGGTAACTCAATACATTTGTGTCTTTAGCAAAGAGTAGTGAGGTGGAGCAAACCAACGCTCAGTGCTCCTCCCCCACTGTCTGTGGGGTCATATGTATACTCCTTCATTAAGCGTTGCTATAGCCAAACATCCTTTCACCTGTGTCTGCTTCAGGAAGACAGTCTTTCACATGTTTGCTTTAGCAAGACAGCCTTTCACCTGTGTGCCCCAGAAGAACAACATTTGGTATAACTAACTTTCCAAAGATCTAGAAATTTCCACTTTAGTGTACCCCAGATAGGTGACCTCAAGTTGACAAAGCTGGGCCTTTTTAGCAGACACTCTGCAGTCAAGCTGACTCAGCCCCTTCAGCAGGTCTCCTGTGGCCTCCTGCCATGTCTCTGAGTTGGGGGCCTGCAATGCATACTGGAGCACTGCTATTTGGGGTGGGCTCGCCGGCACTCACTCAAGTCTTTGTCGAAGAGAGTGGGTGAGTTCTTGAATCCTTGAGCCAGCTGTGTCCAAGTCAGTTGTCTGTTGAAGCCTCTCTCCAGGTCTTGCTGTGCAAAGGCAAAGAGAGGCTGGCTTTTGGGTTTCAGGGGCAAACAGTACTGGTCAAGCACAGTGCACCTGTGTGCTCAGGAGGGAGGCTGCTCAGCAGGGTGTACATATTGGAAACTGTGGCGTGGATATCTTCTACCCACTTATATACTACCTTAAATCCTGCACAGGCCAATCGTCACTAGAATGGGGCTTCTTAACTGGAAGGATGGGAGTGTTCCATACTGATTGGCAAGGAATCAGAACCATGCTTCTCAGAGCCAGTTAATGTGAGGGGATCCCTGTTCTGGCTTCTCTGGGTATTGGATATTGCCTGTTTTGGGCTGGGGTATCCCTAGCTTTTAAATGAACTAGAATTGGGGCCTAATGTCAGGTGAGTCCCATTGGATTTTTTTCTGCCCAGACATTGGGGGCTTCTGCTAGGAACCTGCCACAGACCACCCCAGTCGGGTATGGGGGTCCCTGAAATGAGGGTCCTCAAAGCTAGGTCGGTAAGGATTTGGCAGTGACAAGCAGAAACAGACACAGAGGAGTTTGAATCTGAGTGTATTTTGCAGCTCTCAAGCAGGGGATTTTATACATCAAAAACCCAAACATTATGACTCTTAGAAACTGTATCCAGCGAAACAATCACAAATACCAACAAAAATCATCCAAGTATTCCAACTCTGAAACTATGTATTCAGTGAGTCACAAACAGAACAGGTAACATCATTGTTAATATAAATCATCAAAATGTAACAATTCTAAAAGGATGTATTCAGTGGAGCAGTCCTCCAGGGCTAGAGGCATATTTCCAAGAGCAGGTTAGTAAATCTTTATGGTCAGTGCTCTTCACTGCTGAGCTAACTCTCCAGCCCCATGTGGTCAATCATTAGTTAACATCTAATGCCTGATTTTTTAAAAATAAATCTTCATCACATAAATTTAAAGGATTTTAATTCTTCCTAATTAAGGCTTTCCTTACCATATGCAAACCCGCCTCCAATGACACACATGCAGCCATATAAAATTTTACTATTGGGAAAGTTTTCATCTATCATAATAATTTTGTAAATGATTTAAAAAGTAAAGCGTTGGTTTCCCTGGGATAAGGTCATGTGAGTGACCCCATCTCAAGGGATGGTTTCTTACCCATTATTCTCACTTAAGATCTTGGCCTAGGTTACCAGGAACATGTAAATAAGAGAGGAATAAGAGAAAACAAAACAGATAGATTGCCATGAGAACAGTGGCTCAATATTTTGCTCTGGCCAAGAGTTCCTCAACTGGCTCCAGGAGACCTCCTTTTGAAGTCTACTGCCTCAGTCTGTGGAACTTGTCACACAGATTCTACTGGGGTTGGTGTGGCAGGAACTTCTGGTTTGGAGATGGGGCTGGTTGAGGGAACAGTTTGTATTCCTCCTCTAGAGCCAAGATCAGAACATGGATGGGCCATTCGTATCCAGCACTCCCACTCCCTCTGGGCTAAAGTAGATTTGGGCTCCCTTTTGGTAAGGACATCTCTCTTCCCAGCAGGAGATATGAACACCTAGGAATAACCATCAATGAGTGGGCTACCCATCCCACTCCCAAGTCCCTAGGAATAACCATAAATAAGTGAGTTACCCACCCCACTCCTGAGTCTACCTTTCTTCAGTAGTCCATGCATAGGGCTTAGTCCCTAGTGCCCCTTGCACCCATGCTTTTGATTTGACAGTAGCCTCAACAGTTGTTTCAAAACAGAATTCCAAGATGGAGAGACAACCAAGTGAGCTCGAAGTCCTGATCTAAAGCACTTTAGGGGATTCTGGGGTAGATGACCTTTATCTTACTCCATCTCTAAGGTCATTCCATTACTGGGGCATGGGGGCTGGAAACTGTTGTTGACCCATTGCCCTTGCTTCAAGCAGCTTCTGACTAGCTGTCTGAAGCCTGGGTTTTTTGTTTGTTTTTTGTTTTGTTTTGTTTTGTTTTGTTTTAATAACTGACTTGTCTGGGCTTGCCTGGACTTGCCTAGTTCTTAGGCCTACTCTCCTGGACTGCCAATTTGAAGCCTGTCATGGAGTCAGCCTATCTCCAGACACCACTGCCTGGCAGGGTTTCTCTGTGTAGCCTTGGCTGTCCTGGAACTCACTCTGTAGACCAGGCTGGCCTCGAACTCAGAAACCCATCTGCCAAGTGCTTCACCACTGCCAGGCTATCTGGCCATTTTCATTTCCCCTCCCTATGGGTCTTGGCCACACCTTATCTTAGTGGGAGGGGTCTGCACTGAGAAAGGAGAGAAAGGGAAAGGAGGGCAGCAGGCAGAGTAGCCAGAGAATGGGGGAGGAGGAGCTGGAGGAAAGAGAGGAGACAGAACTATTGGGGAGGGTCCAGAGAAAGGAGGGAGGACTCACAAGATATGGCTCCATGAAAGCCATGTGGCCCTGGACAGAGCAGAGACAGCCTTGGATGGCCATGCTAGTCACACATGTCTTGGAGAGCAGGTGTTTTGTTTTATCTGTGGCCCAGGTTGGCCTATAACTTGCAACTATCCTCCTGTCTCAGACCTTTGAGTGATGCGGTGACAGGTGTGCATTGACTGGAGAGAAAAGTGAACTGGTGTCCTAATTAGCAGTCTGTTGCGATGATACACACCATGACCTAAGCAGCATGGGTTCACGGGCCACACTCTATCACTGAGGGAAGTCAGGGCAGGAGCCTGGAGGCAGGAGCTGATGCTGAGGCCGCGGAGGGTGCTCCCCTTGTGAGCTTAGTCTGATTTCTTATAGAAGGATCCCAGGACCACCAGTCCAGGGGTGGCACCACCACAATGGGCTGGACTCTCCCAATCAACCATCAGTCTGACAGGGGTGCTGTCTCAATTGAAACTTCTTCTTCCCATATGACACTTATGTGTATTAAGTTGACAAAACAACAACAACAAAACCCCAAACCCACCAACAACCAACCAAAGCGCTCTCCTCACACATGTGTATGAATTAACTACAATGCACCCAGATTTTCTTCTGTGCTTGAATCAAAGGTTAAGTTGCACATATACCACCAGGAAGGAACCTTCTGGAGATAATGTTCTTGCTGGACAAGCCACAGTGGCAGAAGTGACAACAGAACTACAGTTGAAAGGGTGTAGCCAGGCGGTGGTGGCACACGCCTTTAATCTCAGCACTTGGGAGGCAGAGGCAGGTGGATTTCTGAGTTCGAGGTCAGCCTGGTCTACAGAGTGAGTTCCAGGACAGTCAGGGCTATACAGAGAAACCCTGTCTTGAAAAAGCCAAAACCAAACCAAACCAAAACAAACAACGGTGTTACAGTGCTCACAATCCTGAGTATTCCAACAATGGCCGTCTCACACCAGAGGAACCAAAAATCCTTCAGGCCGAATGGCTCACCAGTCCCCATCTGGAGTCCTTGAGGGCTGCTGGTCTTCAGCAGATATTGGAATCACAGAGAAGTTTCTAACAGCAGGGAAGGAAGGCCCCTGTTTCAGCAGGATGAATGAATCTGCCAGGAAGAGCATAGGCCTTGTCCTCTAAGTCCTTCCTGGTCGTGAGACAGCTCAGACTTAGGCTGGGTCTTCTTGCTTCAAGTATCTGATGAAGAAAACCTCTCCCAGTTGAGTCGTTTATTCCAGATTCGTCATGCTTAAGAGACAGCCATGATGACCCATCGCATGTTCTGAAAGAGCAGAGGCACCACCGTTTTTGGGCCACACACATGCTGTCCTCTACCCTGACTCCTTGTGTCTCTTTCTGGAACTTGATTCTTGTTTTTTTGTTTGTTTGAGACAGGGTCTCTCTGTGTAGTGGCGGCTGTCCAGTGTAGACCAGGCTACCTCGAACTCACAGAGATCCCCCTACTTCTGCTTCAAGAATGCTGGGATTAAAGGTGCCTGGCCCACTCCACCTG
>JADRCD010198854.1:0-13149 GCA_019843815.1 Montemys delectorum | reverse complement strand
ACACACACACACACACACACACACACACACACACACACAGATAAATAAAGTGAAATAGTGTGTATCTATGTGTGGAATTGTAGCTGTCAAGAGGACGTGCTCTTTCTTAAGGAAGCAAACCCAGGCTTTTCCCATTTTGTGCTACAAGAAACTCATCAGCTGTTCTACTTTATCTTCAAATAGCAACCGAGTAACTGGAATCTATGAGCTGAGCTTATGCAAAATGGCAGATACTGGGAGCCCAGGTAAGCTCTTACACACCATGTTCTCAGGAGCATTACTAAAAAAATTGGAGTCTCATTCATGTTGGGAGGAAGGAAGTCTTTTAGTATTTTACAAGCCAAGTTTGTAGTGGTGGTGGTGGTAAGATGCACTATTTGGTTTACGGTATATAATGTATTATAAAAATGGGGTCCGAGGCTGGAGAAGTGGCTCAGCGGTTAAGAGCACTGACTGCTCTTCCAGAGATCCTGAGTTCAATTCCCAGCAACCTCATGGTGGCTCACAACCATACTTAATGAGATCTGACGCCCTCTTCTGGTGTGCCTGAAGACAGCTACAGTGTACTTACATATAATAATAAATAAATCTTTTTAAAAAAATGATGTCCAACAGGATACATTAATTAGGCTGTGAAATATGAACTTGTTGAGAGAATTAGAATAACTTTGACTTAGTAGGGCATGGTGGCACACATCTTTAGTCTTAGCATTCAGGAGGCAGAGGCAGGTGGATCTCTGTGAGTTTGAGGCCAACTTAGTCTACAGAGCAAGTTCCACAGGCACACAGAGACTCAAAGAAACCCTGTCTCGAAAAACAAAACAAAAATCTTTGCCTTAGAAAGCATTTCTTTTTCTACATGTTTAAAGATTTGTTTATTTTATGCATATGAGTGCACTACCATTGCTCTCTTTGGACACACCAGACGAGGGCACCAGACCCCATTATAGATGGTTGTGAGCTACCGTGTGGTTGCTGGGATTTGAACTCAGGACCTATGGAAGAACAGTCGGTGCTCTTAACAGCTGAGCCATCTCTCCAACCCAGAAGCATTTCTTGAGATAGGATTTTGTTCAGGCCTGCAACTTACAGCAGCCCCTTGCCTTCCAAGTGTTAGGATCATAGGCTCTGAGCCACAGAGCCTGGCTATTCAGAAAACCTTACAATTGCTTACTTCACTGCCTTAGCAAAGATCATTTGTCAGCCTCATACTGCTGAGCAACAACGTCAGCTTTACCAGGGAAATTATCAGAAATCCATGTTTATGGCTGAGATACAGGTTAATAATAGTAAAGCATTTGTTTAGTTTACACAAGGCCCTAGGTCTGAGCCCAGCATTTTTTGAGTTTTTATAGAGAGTTTCTCTGTATAGCCCTGGCTGTCCTGGAACTCGCTTTGTAGTAGACTAGACTGGCCTAGAACTCAGAGATCCACCTGCCTCTGCCTTTCTAGTCCTGGAGTTAAAGGCATGAGCCACTCACTACCTCCTAGTTTTCTGTTTTTTTAACCCATGGTGTCACTATGTACCCCAGACTAGTATGGAGCTCAGTGTTTAGACCATGCTAGCCTCAAACTCACAGGGATCACCTGCTTCTGCCTCTTCTGAGCACGAATGGGAGGTGTGCACCACGTTTCCTGACATCAATTTTATTAATAAATAATATCTCCTAGGCCAAATTTAGTTTGCTATTTAAAAATGTATAAGAATAATGTGTTTTGACTTAAATTGGAATTAGATTTTTCTCTGGGGGATTAAAAAACAAAAACGGTGGTTTCTCTTACATTAGGCATGCAGAGGCGGAGAAGAAAGGTCTTGGATACCTCCGTGGCATATGTGCGGGGAGAGGAGAACCTAGCGGGCTGGCGACCTCGTGGAGATAGCCTCATTCTGGAACACCAGTGGGAGCTGGAGAAGCTGGAGCAGCTGCATGAGGTATCAAGGGCAGCCTGGGCCAAGTCAGGGACTCAGGTGGGACAACACCCACCCAGTCCTACTCCTGCCGTCTCTCAGTGACTCCTCAGCTCTCTGATTTCCTGTGATGGTGAAAGCATGATCTGCATATGAAAACACTTATTGAGCTTAGCTAATGACGTTCCTCTTCTCAGGTGGAAAAAACTCGCCACTTCTTGCTGCTTCGGGAGAGACTTGGTGACAGCATACCCAAGTCTCTGAGTGACTCATTGTCTCCCAGCCTCAGCAGTGGGACCCTTAGCACCTCGACCAGCATCTCTTCTCAGATCTCAACCACCACCTTTGAAAGCGCCATCACACCGAGCGAGAGCAGTGGCTATGACTCAGCTGACGTTGAAAGCCTGGTAGACCGAGAGAAAGAGCTGGCTACAAAGGTGAGAGTCCCTTCCTTTTTGCCTAGAGTCCCTACACCAGGCACTGAGATAGATAGCTTCTGTTCTGTCATCTTTAGCAGCTCTCTTTTGAAGACACTGATACTCAGACTGAACATAGAAATAATAAGAGTCAGGCCTTGCCCCAGAGCTTAAGAAAGGTCTCAAGCATTTCACAGTGTTGTGTCCTATAGAGTTGGTATTGTGAGCTGCCCTTGGAAACACATGTTAGGGATATTCAGTAGCTTAGGGAATTCATGTGGTAGAGTGACAGGAAATGCAAGGGATCCTATATGGTCATCCAACACTTCCCAGAGGGTCCTGGGAATGATGTAAATATTTCAAGTGGTATTTATTTGTTCTTGCATATTTTAAACAAGATTATAAATTCTTTAGTAGGACTAATGATATACAGCTCAGTGGTAGAGTACTTTGCCCAGCATGTGCAAGGCCCTGAGTTTGACCGTAAGTGTGCCAAAAATACATTAAACTAATCAGCAATAAAAGTTTTCTTTAGCAGAAATAAAATGGATAGCTTTATGAGACTGGGGAAGAGAACGCTCCTTGTTACAGTGATCCATTAGAAGTGATGAAGTCTCCTTAAAGAGGGGAAAGGGGGTTCTGGATAGATGGAGAAGGCAGGATTTGAGGGTGACTCCTGGGTGTGAGAGAGGAAAGAGAAAACTGAGAAGAGTGTCTGTGTGTCTGTCAAGCGGTCTCCTAGTGTGTTTAGGAAACGGTGTCCAACCAGGAGGGTTCGGGGTTCGTTTGTTTTTTTATTTTGGTTTTGCAGTGTGGGAAATTGAACTTAGGTCCTCATGTATGCTTGGCAAACACTCCTCCACTAAGCTACATTCCCAACCCATGTCTTTTATTGAATTGAGAATTAGAAAGATGTCCATTCTTTTGTATTTCTGAGACACAGTCTTCCTGTGTTGCCTTGGCTGACCTGAAAATTGTCTAGATCAACCTGACCTTTAATTTGCAGCAGTTTGTTCCTGGCTCTGTCTGCTGACTGTTTGAATTAAAAATGTATAGTGCCATGCCTGGTTCTGCTGTTATATTCCCAATGAGGCAGGGTTTCTCTATTATGTAGCCCTTGCTGTCCTGAAACTTGCTATGTAGACCAGGCTAGTCTTGAGCTCACAGGGATCTGTCTGCCCCTGCTTCTCTAATGCTGTCATGGGCCACCATGCTCCACTCCCAAGCACTTCTAAGCCATGTCTGTAGGAATTTGCTTTGGTTCTAGTAAGGATGGTTGTTGAAGTCCATTTGCTTTTTATTGCCTTAACTAGACGTATGTTAGCTTTCCTCAGCATATTTGTAGGTATTCTAAGCTAGCGTAGGTGTAGGACATGTTAGTTCTCCTTGTATACAGGACTTCATTTAACCATCGAAACTTTATGTTCAGCCTTGACTGACTCTCTATCTTTCCTTCATTTTCAGTGTCTGCAGCTTCTCACCCACACTTTCAACCGAGAATTCAGCCAAGTACATGGCAGCATCAGTGACTGTAAGGTGAGCATCCTGAGGCCATTGCCTTTCACTGTTGTGTGTTGATGTTTCCTTCCCAGCTGTCCAGAAATCCACTAACAACTTGTGTTACTTTAGAGGCTGAGATGGGTGTAGTCGTGTCTGAGAGAGTGTAACGTTATGCTCAGGTATAGCTTCTGAGTTTGTCAGAACACTGACTTCTGAGGTTGGCAGACCCCTTCAAGGATGCATAGGGTCGCCGGGCGGTGTGGCGCACGCCTTTAATCCCAGCACTTGGGAAGCAGAGGCAGACAGATTTCTGAGTTCAAGGACAGCCGGGGCTACTCAGAGAAACCCTGTCTCAGAAACCAAAAAAAAAAAAAAAAAAGGATGCATAGGGTCACTGTCATAGGACATATTTGTTAGTTTGGGTTTTTTTTTTTTTTTTTTTCGTCCCTTTGAAGAGCTTGTGATGTTGGGAAGTACTATGCATTGTGTGAACATAAACATGAAGCTATGGGTGATGTTAAACTTAATGCATTCAGCAAAAAGTGATAGTTCTTGAGAGTGCTTGTGTGCTGGACCCTTTGGCTTTTCCTTCAACTTTCCTAGCTATTGCCTGCCTGGGTCTCTTTGCACTTCTTACCTTCTTCTAGACATTCCCATGCTTGGCTCCTTCATCATCTCTAGTTTCCGCTCCAGTATTGCCTTCTTGGAAGTGGGCCTCTTTCAGCCCCAACAGCAGGCTAGCCACCTCTGAAACATTTATTTGTTTTTTCCTTTTTATTATTTTAATTTTATATGTATAGGTATTTTGCATGCATGTAGCTCTGTGCATCGTGTTTGTGCCTGTGGAGGTCAGAAAAAGATCTCATGGAACTGAAGTCACAGATCGTTGTGAACTACTGTGTGGGTGCTGGGACTCGAACCCAGGTCCTCTGTAAGAGCAGCCAGTTCTCTTAACCACTGAGACATATCTCTGGCCCTATTATCTGGTACTTTTTGTTTTTGTTTTATTTATTTACTTATGTATTCATTTATTTATTTGGGTTTTTTGAGACACGGTCTAACGATGTATCATGGGTCTGTCCGTCCAGCATGTTTTGAAAGTCTGTCTCCCTTCTTCATTAATGTATGCTCCATGAGTGCAGGACTTTGCCATGTGCTTAGAACAATAGGTACTTGCCATGTATGTGCAGGCTGTGTAATAGCAGGGAGAATTAGAGACACACAACATTTCTCATTCTTTCTCTCCCCCTCCTTCATCTCTCTCCTTCCTCCTTTTTTTTCCTTACTCTGGGGATAGAACCAAGGGCTTGGTGCATTGCCTAGGAACAGTAACAATTGCGTTACAGAGGCTTGTTTTCTTTAATGACTTCGAGTCAGCCTTATAAAAAAACGAAGTACTAGTTGTCTTGGATGACTTTTGCTGCTCTCTATGGCAGAGGCAGAGGTGAAGTGCTTGTCATACAGGCATGAGAACCTGAGTTTAGATCCCCAGGGCCCCTGTAAAAAGTACAGTGGAACATGCCTTGATCCCTGTGCTGAGGAGGCTGAGACAGGTGGATCTGGGCTTGCTGGCCAGATAGTCTAGCTAATGTTAAGTAAGCTCCATTCTGCTGCTGCTGAATCTCACTGGTGCTGTCCTTGTTGCAGTTGTCTGACATCTCTCCAATCGGACGGGACCCATCTGTGTCTAGTTTCAGCAGTTCCACCCTCACACCCTCCTCCACATGCCCCTCTCTGGTGGACTCCAGGAGCAGCTCTGTGGATCAGAAGTGAGTACTCAGATTTCACAGAGACAAACAAAGTACCAGCTTTTCTATAGTTCTGGATTCAGCAAGGCATCACTGTCCTATTCTGGACAACCCTAAAATATGTGGGTACTTTTTTCATTTAATTTTATTAAATTTAGGATGTTATTAGCTGTATGAAATTGTTATATGTGCTACTAAGAAAGCAAACGCTAATTAAAAACACAAATCAAATATAAGATGCATCCCAGTTCAAGAAACAATAAAGGTGGTGGCACACGCCTTTAATCCCAGCACTTGGGAGGCAGAGGCAGAGGCAGGCAGATTTCTGAGTTCGAGGCCAGCCTGGTCTACAGAGTGAGTCCCAGGACAGCCAGGGCTATACAGAGAAACCCTGTCTTGAAAAACCAAAAATAAATAAATAAATAAATAAACAAACAAACAAACAATAAAGCATGGAGAACCACCGAGATGGCTCGGATGGTGAAGTGCTTGCTGGGCCAGCATGAGAACTTGCATTCAGATCCCGAGCATTCACATAAAAAGCATCTGCAATGGAACACGCCTCTGATCTCAGTGCTGAGGAGGGTGAGACAGGTGTAAGAGCTGGGGGACGGGAGGAGTGCTGTGGAATGCTGTCTTCTGGATGTGGCATGGCCATTGTGCTCACAAAGTCATGACCGCTGTGGTCACCTGCCTGAGTCCCACATAAGAAGGAGCCGGCCCATGGATTGGGTGAGGCTCACAGGGCCCAATTCCTAGCTAAGGAGCTATTGGCAACTGATGGCTGCTGGGAAAGAGTCCTTTTTCTTTCTGGCATGGTTACTGGTTCGTGCTTTAGTATATGGCACACGCCTGAGTGAATATAGACAGCCCTAACTGAACTCACTAGATTACTAACTTGAAGTTGGAAAGGGTTTGTGTTAGTGAATCAGTGGGAGTTGAGGACAGTAGAGAGGCAGAGATGATCAAAGTACATTGTATAGGGTATAAAACTCACAGAATAAATAGACGGTACATAGAAGGTAAAAACTTTACACAATTAAGTGGAGAATGATAGAAGGATAAAGGAAGGCTTCCGCGTGCATGAGCTCATGTATGGATACACACGCACTCAAACACACTCACATACTCACGCAAACACACACACTCACAAGAAATGGTAAAGCTTGCAAAATGGACCTTTTTAAAAAAAAGAAGATTTATTTATTTTATGAGTACACTGTAGCTGTCTTCAGACACACCAGAAGAGGGCATCAGATCCCATTACAGATGGTTGTGAGCCACCATGTGGTTGCTGGGAATTGAACTCAGGACCTCTGGAAGAGCAGTCAGTGCTCCTTAACGCTGAGCCACCTCTCCTGCCCCAAAATGGACCTTTAGAATCAGAAAGGTAGAGAACCATCAGGCTAAGCTATCCTAGGAGACCCCAACAAGCAGGGTAGAGGCCTAAAGTATGACCGAGATCACCACTGTGCTCCTGTGCTCCGAGGAACCTTCTCAGCTAGCTCCAGGTACTTCTTCCTTTGTTTGCTTTCTCTGTATCCACACGATGTGAACTTTTTAAAACTCCTTGGAAACCTGCTACAGCACAGTGGCCGAGCATCTCCCTGAGTCTGACTGGGAGGTCTACCAGTTCCAGAGAGAGCTGCTGCTGTCAGTCAGGGCCACACTTTAAGAACCAATCTGTCAGTTCTGGCCAGGAGACTGATAGGAAACTCATGAGTGGATACAGTTCATATTCAGGTGCTTGTGTTCTTAGGATGTCAGGAGAGACTGTGACTCAGTGGTCCCCAGTGTCCTTTTCCAGGGAAAAAGAGCTGGAATTGAGAATTACCTTACTGACACCAGCTTTTTTTTACTGAACTCTGAAGCTGATGTTTGTATCTGGTACTCGGGCAGGGGCACTGTGTCTGGGTGAGGTCATGGCCACAGTTGCTCTGACAGAACTGAAATTCTTCTTCCTCTTTTCTTCCTCTGTAAGGACCCCAGAAGCCAACTCTCGTGCCTCCAGTCCTTGCCAAGAATTTGAACAGTTTCAGATTGTCCCAGCTATGGAGACACCCTATTTGGCCCGAGCAGGAAAGAATGAGTTTCTCAATCTTGTTCCAGACATTGAAGAAGTCAGAGCGGGGTGAGTACTGTGATACGCAGCCTTTCTAGCGCTGCTGTGCAAGGTTGTTACAGCCTAGAGCACATGGGCTGTGCTGCTGTGTGCAGTGGGCACCTGAGCCTGCCTGGCATGTGCTGCTGTGGCCAGGGATAATCTAGGCCAAGTGGATCATTTTCCTGTCCTGTTGCATCTGAGGGCTCATCTAGTGGAAGCATGCATTGGTGGGTCTCAGCTTCTTACCGTTTACTTTAGGAGAAACTGACTTTTGCAATGTCCTTTTAGCTCAGTGGTATCTAAGAAAGGATACCTGCATTTCAAAGAGCCGCTTTCCAGTAACTGGGCTAAACATTTCGTTGTGGTTCGTCGCCCTTACGTCTTCATCTATAACAGTGACAAAGACCCAGTAGAGCGTGGCATCATTAACCTGTCTACAGCACAGGTGGAGTACAGCGAGGACCAGCAGGCCATGGTGAAGGTCAGTCTGTCTTGACTTTGCTGTCTGTTGCTACCTGTGTTCTTCCTTTTGAGTTTGGCGTTCTGGTCTGTGGCATGGATCCTGGTTTATATCTGGGTTGCTTGGCCTTTCAGTGTGAAGTACTATGCACCCTGTGAGTATGGCAAGGTGGTCCTAGCTGTTCATTCTCTCCAATAACTTTCTTTTACTTAATGTCTCTTTCCAGACACCTAATACTTTTGCTGTATGCACAAAGCACCGTGGGGTCCTTCTGCAAGCTCTCAATGACAAGGACATGAATGACTGGTTATATGCCTTTAACCCACTTCTGGCTGGCACAATAAGGTCAGATACTGTTCTGTTGCTTCATTTTGTCATGCTGAGGCAGTCTCACTGTATAGCCTGAGCCAGATTCTAAATCTCCACCTCATCCCAAGGGCTGGGATTGCAGGTGCGCACTACCGTGCCTGGCTCTAGAAAGCTGTTTCCTTTCTCTGCTTGGCTTTCAGCCCCAGAGACAACCAGTATAGGCAGAAAGATGTGTGGTTCTAACTGAGTTGAAAACGGGAAGGAAGGCAAGGATATGATGAGTTGCAGAGTGAGAATGGGTGCCTTTCTTCCAGTAAGGTGTCACATGTCCTCAGCTGTAAGGACACCCACTGGTCATATCTTTAGTCTCCTTCTGGTTTCAGTTTTCAAGAGGTCTGCAAAGGGTCCAGAGCACTGAGTAAAGGAAAGATTGTGAGTGCTTTAATAGGCGCTCATAGTTCAGCCCTGTGTGTGAGGAGCTCAGCTCACGGGGTTCCCAGAGTAGAGAAGACCTCATAGTTGTCGCTTTGCTACTGTTATGAGTCATAATGTACATATCTACTATGCAGGCTATCTGATATTCAGCCCCTTTGAAAAGGTTATTCAGCCCCCAAAGGAGTCTCTAGTTGAGAACTGCTGGTCCACCCATTTGTTTAGGAGCATAGAAACCGGGCCTGCCGAGTCATCTGTGAGAGACCAGCATCAACTTTTTAAATCCTGCCTCCTGTTTTTCTCATAGGTCAAAACTCTCTAGAAGATGCCCGAGCCAGCCGAAGTACTAAGCGGTTCTTCTGAGCCTTGCTCACCTGTGACAGATAAAGAAAGTGTTACCTCTCATTCTTTCTTTTTGTGATTCTTGACGGTTATTCTTGTATGTAATCCTGTGGCTTAACAACTTTTCCCTCCTTCGTCATCCCGCACTTCTCTAGTTCTCCTGTTCCCTCTCTCCATGGCTCTGTACTCTTCTTATTCTTGTGCTAAGACTTGTAGCATGTGGCCTAACAAAGGGGAACAAAACCACTACACATTCATATACACTCACACCCACACACCCTGAGGGGATCCAGCACATCTCCAAATGATTTTCCTATGTACGTTAGCTTCCTTTTGGATGATGGGTCCCCTTCATGGTCACTGTCCACCTGTCACTTCTGTATAGCTCTGGTTTTCAGGGTAACTTCTCTGTCTCTCTTTTTTTCCCCCTTTGTTTATGATAATCTACTTTTTTCTGGGTGGTTTAGAGACTAAGGGAGGAGACGTTTGGTATTGTCAGCCAGGAGAAGAAAAAACTTGCTTCTGTCTCTCTCTTTCTCTCTCTCTCTCTCTCTCTCTTTCTCTCTCTCCCTCTCTCTCTCTCTCTCTCTCTGTCCATGTTTCTCTCTCTGTCTCCATTTCTCTCAATGTCTGTCTTTGTCTCTCTCTTTAGTTGCTAATCTGTGTATTTCCATTCAGGGAAAGCACTGTGGGAAGCTCAGAATTGGGATTTAAGTTCTCTGTCTAAATCAGGGCTCAGAGCATGGGCTTATCGAGTGGAAGATGCAGAAGGGCCTTTTTGATCAGCCTGCAACAGAGGCTGCTGCAGTAGACTGTTGTAGCGCCTCACAGCCGGGTCCTGCAAACTTGTCTCCTCACTGGGAAGGAGGCTTTTGTCTAGGAGTTTCCCAACCCTATTCTCAGCATTACTGTTTGAAATTACGTGATGTCATGAACAGATTTCCCACAAGAGGGACTGGGGAATGTTTGACTTTCTGGTGATAGACTGGACCATTGTTGCTTTGAGAGTGCTGAGTGCAGCTTGTGATTGTTGTAGCTCCCTTTGATCAAAGACTTGTAGCTTCAGCATAAATCTTGAGGTCTCCATCTAAATCCAGTGGCCATTTTCAATGTATGAAATATGAGCAAACATGGCAGAACTGGCCAGTCCTTACCACCACTCCAAACAAATCACAAGATATTTAGGGTCGAAAAAGATTGTCTCCAACTGCCCAGTAGTTTGCTGTTGGCTTGTGACCTGCCTTCTGTGTGGCATGCCCCTGACCCCACTGTCCCCGTGTGGTTTGGAAATACTCCCTTAGGGAGAACTCACTGCTACCAGTGCCTGTGGCTTCTAACCAACCAGGGCTCTGGACTGTAGAAAAGAACGCTTCCTCCACCGGCTAGGCAGTGTTGGTGACTGAGTAGGGCACAGAGTGCCTGCTGGGGCTACTTGAGTTGTGTGCCAGCAACTTGGGGCTCACTCACACTGCTGTGTCCTGGCCTTGCCAGCCTGCTTCAGTGTCACTCATGCACCCAGGAAGGCATCTGCTCACCTTCACTCTGCAGAGGCTCCTGGCTACCTGAGGGTAGAGAAGGGATGGATTTCCTTCTGGTTGGGAGCTCATCTCCACTGCAGAGCAGCCACCAAGGAGGTGAGTGAGCATGCAGCCCCTTGCTGCTGACCTCTCGGAAGAACTGGACTCCAGCTCTTTTTGTTACAGTTGCCTTGCAAAGAAAGGGAAAGTGGAAATGGAGAAAAAAAAGGGCAGAAATCAGACTGTTCTTATCTAAAAGATGATCAACTCCGGTAGATTTGTAAAACTTTCTTTCTCTCCTTAAAGTATAGGTTACTAACTGTAATGTTACTTGTTTTCTAAGCATATATATGAGATTTTTAATGTAGTTAGAAGTCTCTGTTGTCTGATGGACACAACATGTCCTTCTGGTGTATACTCAAATTCAGCAGGCTCTGTCTATGCTTGTAGACAGTTTCCTGGACTGGAACTAAATCTAATTTCAGGGAAACGAAGATCAAAGGTCGCTTTTAAACTGAGTCACTGATGTTGCTGCTGTTAGAGAGGTAGACGGAAGAATCCGTGTCTGTGCGAGGTGTGAAGCCTGAGGGAGGGTGACAGTGTGCGGTACACTAAACCCTATGATGACTTGTGTTTTCTTTTAACTCAAACAAAACTGGTTTAGAAAGTCTTTGCTTTGCAAATATCAAATATTAGCATGAGCCAAACTGGACTGCCCCTTCATCAGAGGCCCCCCCCCCCCATAAGGAGGCCTCATTAGGAAGCCAGGGAAAGGAAGATTGGAGCTTGGGCACGTGTGCTGCTACCTGCCATCATGGGGACCCCCCTGACTCTGAGGCCCATGGTCAGATCAGAATCAGAACATTTGGGGGCTTTAGGTTCTGTTTCCAGACAAGGTCACCTCTGCTTCGAAGCTCTGAAAGAGAAAAGGTTTTATGGCAGGACCTGTTCATGAGATTTTTGTGGTTGCCATAGTAGCAGGAAAGTTAAGACAACTAACCTTTAAAGAATTTGTTTTGTTTTGGTTTGGTTTGGTTTGTTTTGCTTTTGAGACAGGGTTTCTCTTTGTAGCCCTGGCTGTCCTGGAACTTACTCTGTAGACCAGGCTGGCCTCGAACTCAGAAATCTTCCTGCCTCTGCCTCCCAAGTGCTGGGATTAAAGGCATGTGCCACCACCACCCGGCAAGAAACTATTTTTGAGATAATTTTTAAAAAAAAATTTTCAAAGCACTCCTTTAAACAAAAAACCTACAAGGAAAACATACAGATTATAGAAAAGTGAGTGCTGGTTGAAATGAATTAGCCTCCCCCTTCCTTTATTTCTTTGTTTTTGTCTTTTTTGGTGTTTGTTTTTTTGGGACAGGGTTTCTCTGTATAGTTTTGGCTGTCCTGGAACTCACTCTGTAGACCAGGCTGGCCTTGAACTCAGAAATCCACCTGCCTCTGCCTCCCAAGTGCTGGGATTCAAGGCATGCGCCACCATCGCCCGGCCCTTTATTTCTTTATCCTCCTTCTTCCCAAGCAGATATCACCTCCTAACTGTCCCCTGCCAGTGCTCAGGCCTTGTCTGCTTCTGGGAGTCTACCCTGGGAGTCAGCCAGCTCTCAGCCCCAGACTGTCAGGGACCAGGCAGTCCCTGCACAAGGCTAGGCAGGAGCACAGGCCAGACTGCTTCTAAGCAGGCCCGTGATCACCATTCATAAATGAGGTGAGAACTAAAGCTTCCTCAGCTAGGAGACCATTTTTTTTTTTCCCTTCAGCTATGTGGAATTTATGTATCTATTAAATTTTTATCTTGTTTAGATGAAAGAATGAATGGTTGTGAAAGGTGTTTGGGGTCTAAAACCATGATTTTTCCTGGCGCATATTTCAAAGCATAGACTTTGTTACCTGCTGCTTCTTGTCTAATTTACAGGGATATTTAATTTTGTAAGGTATTTGTATATTTATACAGCTGTAATGAATTGCACATTGGACTGGAAGGGGAAGGCTCTGCCCTGTGTGGCTCCTGTTGGAATGCTTGCATTTTCCTCTTGGGTGCTGTGCTTTGGCTCGTCTGAACAAAACCAGGGGTGTGTGGTTGTTTAGCGTGGGTCCATCATTTTCATTTGGCTTCCTTTTGGAAAATGTAATCTTTAACTTGCTCTGTGAGAAGAAGAGAATAATTGTGTTGCTGCTCTTGGAAGGTCTGCTGAGTGCATTTGAGTGAACTCTGGCACTGTGTACTGCAGCCATCCACCATGACCTGTGATCCACCAAGAGTGGGTAAGACCACGACCATGGAGCAAGTCAGAGATCATCAGTCGAGAGATTATTGCTGTTACTGTTCAAAAGGCCATTTATGAAGTAGATATTTGAGCTCTTTAAAAAAAAATTCTTAAGAGAACCCCTAATTACTTTAAAAAAAAAAAA
>JADRCD010198851.1:9814-51819 GCA_019843815.1 Montemys delectorum | reverse complement strand
TTTTAAAAAAACATCTTATTGTTTTGGTATCAAACCAAAGGCTTTAGGAATGATAGGTAAGTATTCTACTCATATGCCAGGTCCCTAGTCTTTTGCCATTATTACTTTGCTTCTGAAAATTCTTAGTAGCTTTCTCTAAAATGATAACAAAACAAATATCAGATTATTGGCCTAGCAGCTGAGGCTTCTGGGTTCCCCAGCATCTCCTGTGTAGTACCCTATTGACTTTTTCTCCATGCCCTTCTTCTGTTTCTAACACTAAATTTGCCTTGCTTTCTTCTTTTTTATACATTATATATGTATAATATATAGGTCCCAAGTTTAGGTCAAACACCTGACTTTTTTGAGGCCCACAAACCCTCTCTTGGGTGGTTTTCACAGCAGTGCTGGCTGACATATGTATGATGGCTACCCATGTACCTACCTATTTCCAGCTATGCGGAAAATGCTAATATTCTGATCTCTGTTTAACAGGCACCATGATTTTTGCTCAGTAAACCATATAGGCTTCACAAAACTCTGTAATAGAGGTACATGATACTGTATATTTTTTTTTTGTTTTATAAACAAGAAGATTCTAAATCAGTTCCCTAAGGTATCACAATGACAAGAAATACAGCCTAACATTCAGTTCATGAGGTCTCTACTGTAACTTCTGAGTGATTTTGTATCCTTGAAAGATACATATCACTGTCTTGATACACACTAGCATGGTAACTGTTGCAAGTTATACACACAACTATAATTTATTAAATGATGACAATTTCACTTATAATCTTAGTTAATTATAAACTGTATTAGAGTAAAAATCTTGTTTCTGATTACACATTCTTAGAAAATAACATAGCTTGTTTTTTTTAAACAAAACAAAAACAAAAAATAAACTAACATGATGATCAACTGAGATAGGAATCAGATTTAAAATGTTTTTTCCTACTCTCCTCTAAGTAACAAAAATCACTGTAGAAGAGAATTCTGATTCATTGATGATTCAAAATAACAAAATGAAAGGAGAATAGAAGTTGACATAATAAAATGGTAATAGAGTTTTGTGGTCTATTTCAAAAGTGACTACCTTCTATTATTGAAAGAGTATCGATTGCCCTCTCCTACACCAGTCACGATGCTGCTCTTTCATTCTTGGATATTTAAATTTCATTACAACACAATTTATCTAAAAGTGAGGAAACTGTGGGAAGCTGAATCAGGAGGATCTCGATTTCAAAGCCTAATCTAGGCTAGCTGGTGAGTCTAAGGACAGGCCAAGCAGCTCAGTGACATGCCATCTTAAACTGAAATGTTTATTTCATTGCCAGAGGATCAAGTTGTTGGTCAGGAGTGTCCTCGAGACCCTCAAAACAGCACCAAGCCAATTGCTCTTGGTTGTCCACTAGGTAAGGTCCTGTTCGTGAAGATGCCATAGACAATGGTCATGGGTCACAGAGAAATTAAATTGGTACTGACCAGGTAGTCTCCTCCCTTTTGGCTAGCTTACACAGTGCTGGAAGGTATATGTAGACTGCAGACTCCTTTCATTTTGTTATTTTGAATCATCAATGAATCAGAATTCTCTTCTACAGTGATTTTTGTTACTTAGAGGAGAGTAGGAAAAAACATTTTAAATCTGATTCCTATCTCAGTTGATCATCATGTTAGTTTATTTTTTGTTTTTGTTTTGTTTAAAAAAACAAGCATTAAGCATTTTTACCCAACTGAAAGATACAATAATGACCACCATAGCAGCAATGCCCGTAGGTGCTATAGCACTATGGATCCTATGGGAGTAATCGATTGCTTTCTTCATAGATTTAAGGCCTGCTTCATATGTGAAACACATTCCTGAATACTATAAATCTGCCCAGAAACCCAGAGGTGGGGAGCCCATAGGCCCCAGAGGAGAACCCACTATAATTATTCTGCTAAATGGACATAGAATTAAATTGCCATCTATATTTCTCTCTCTCTACCCACAGATTAATGCAGTGCTCAAAGATCAACAAAGGATTCTTTGTACAGTTGAAAAATTAGTAGTTAACAGAGAAATTCACATCTGGGACAAGTGCAATGGGGAATGAGTGTCAGTGGAGTACTGCTCAGCTACAAACATCTATGTCATACCATCAGCCAAGGCCCAAGGACTATTGTGGAAGAGGGGGCAGAAAATTTGTAAGAGCCAGTTATCTGGGAAGAGCAGAGAAAATGTCTTCATGACATGATAGCATTGCAATACTCACGAACTCAAAATAGCCCTGTTGCCTGAACCAGAGCCATGCAAAACCAACCCAGTCAACATTTTATCATGAAGTAGGAATTGGTAAATGAACCCCTATCCCCAAGTAAGGAGCTATAGATAGTTACTTGGGGTGTAAGGGAGTCATCTTTCTATAAGGGTGTAGCCATGGTGAGTTGACTATAGTCCAGTAGATGACCCTACCCTCAGGAGTACGTGAGCAAACACAAATTAGGCTCAGTAGGCTGTTAAAAAAATGAGATAAAAAGTGACTGGATCTGGAAAAAGTTGGTGGAGGGGTGAATATGTTCAAAATACACTGTATAAAATTCACACAGAATAAAATAGAGGTATTTTTTTAGAGAAGGAACATGCTCAGGAGTCACCCTCAGTTTAACCCTAAGTAATAAAGAAGAAAATGAAAAGGGGGAAAGCAAAGGTCAATTTCATCAATTAGAGACTATGTTATGTTCTACCAGATTGTATTTTCATCCTTACAGGTAGGTGCTACTATGCTTTGTATTTGATAACCAGGTCAATAATAAAGAGGTAAAGTGAGTTGCCTAGAGATACACATCTTACAAGTGACAGACTCAGACTTCCAATGAGTCAATCCTAACATGGTGCCAACCTGGATCTTAACAACCAAGAGACTGACCTTAGTAATACATCTGAGTTCATGGTAGCTGTCTCAAAGTATCACAGTGACAGAACTGATAAAAATAGAAATATCTCAGCCCTTTAGTGCAGTCAAACAACAGTTAAAAAAAAATAACAGAGTACATGTGCCAGAGAGCTCAAAGCCAATAAAAAAGTCTCTATGTCCAATTGACTACAACTCTGGAAACAGAGACTATCAGCCTCAAATCCGCATCAAAGGAAAAAAACTGATGAGCATTAAGGGTGTTTCATGTGTCAGCATCCTTTCAAGCTATGAGGCTCACATGCACCAGCTATTCCTGTCACATTCAGCTGGTGGTAGTGTTGAGTGATTGTCCCTGAACAAGGACAATCTCAGCTTAGAGTTCACATCACCACTGGTCTTCTCTGACAAAGCCATGTGATCATCTACTCAAAAGAATTTGAATTTGAAAATGATGGAGCTTGGCTCTCCTGTCTTTACTATTTCTCTGTTTCCTCCTTGCTTGAAGGTCAAAGGTTGAGATGGGTGTCACATTTGCCAAATTGGAACTGATGGCAGGCACTTTGGCTCGTTCTGTCTCTGGGTCACTATGAAAGAATGTTCGAGGATAAAACAAAATGACTGGCAACCCTATAGATAGACAGATAATAAGGCTGATGGCAGCCATGTAGTTAGATCTGTACATCACCAGGGGTGGTGAGCAGTAAGCATGTGAGAAAGAGCAGGGCCAGCAGACTTAGGATTCACATTTCAGGGCAGCTAACATTGCAGAGGAAAATCCATGACATTGGTTGCCTTTAAAGGGAAGAGGTGTCCTACCCAGTTTTCTTGAACATCAGGTTTTGTTGTACAGAACTGATGATGTTAATGTTACTTGTTAAGTTCACTACATAGAAAAGTGTGAATTCATCCACAGGCTTTACCAACAGTGTCTCTTAAATGAAAATGAAATGGAGTTTTTAGAATTAGACCATCCACAAGTCTACAAGGACTAATGGAAAGGTTCTTCTGTTGTTCTGATATCCATTGCAACTATTTGCCTCATTTGATTTATTTGGCAAAGAACGATTCATGTAGCAGGGAATCTGCAGTGCCTACCTATAGTACTGGCACTATAGAGAAAAGTATAAACACTGTGAAACCAATGAGAGAATCATGTATTTTGGGACAACTGGCCATGTTAACAAAAAATGTTTATGCATAAATTTGCTTAATGAAAATCTCTCTTTAAACATTTAAGATACTGTTTATTCCCATAGTAGAGTCATGAGATATTCAGTTATTCTTAAGCCCTCTGTACAAGTTAAGACCCAAATGTTGAAGATTTGAGGCGGGTAACCAGTTCAGTGTCTCACTCTCCAAGGCTAAGAGACAGCATTTACAATACTCTCAGTAGCAGCATTTGAAGAGTTTTGTTGTTGCTCTGTCTGTTTTGGCTTGGATTTTAGTGCCCCTTTGGAATTGCTTAAATGTTTTAGAATCTGTCCAAAGTTGAGAATGACAACCCATCTCTGGCTCCTTACTACTCCTGGACCATTGCAACCTACAGTAAAGATGCAAATTTCAGGAGACAACAGACAAAAAAAAATGATATGGTTTCTCTCTTTAGTACTTTGCTCATATGGCTTAGGGAATACCCTTTCTTTCTTTCTTCCATCCATTGGCTGCTCTTTCTATTCCCTCTGACAAGCTTTCTGATATTCTCTTTTCTAATGTGAGAGAAGTACTTCAAAAACTCTTCCTCAGAGTGCTTAGCTTTCTATGAAGTCTCCTCCTTGGTAATATTACAATCTGTTGAGTCCATTTAATGTCACTTGTTATGTATGTTTTCAGGGATAAGTGTTTGGCACTGAGTAAACAATTTGCATACTTTGCCTTGGGGAGGACCACCCCTCCTGCTCCCAGCTTTACTCAGTTGCCTTTGGGAGGACCACCCCTCCTGCTCCCAGCTTTACTCAGTTGCCTTTGGGAGGACCACTCCTCCTGCTCTCAGCTTTACTCAGTTGCCTTGGGGAGGACCACTCCTCCTGCTCCCAGCTTTACTCAGTTGCTTGTAGTTCTTTGTGTAAGCTTGAGGCCTCAAGAGCTTTTCCTTGTTTGTTTCCTAGTTTGATGTGTTCATTGGAGTTCTCTTTACCTATTTGTTCTTATTCTGACTTTTCTTCCTTAAGCAGATCACATGGAGTTTTGTTTTAGTCCCACAGTTTATCAGGAGGTCAATGGTTTTTGCCATTCAGTCAGAACACACAAGATTAATGACTACACTTTTTGCCTGAACACACTACTTTGGCTTCTTTCTACTTTAGACATACTCTCCAGAGAGAAAAATAAGTAAGAAATATCTAGAATACCACAGCAAGTCATAACATAGACTGTCTAACCTTAGAGGTGGCAAAGGTCAATGGCATAAAGCCATGGCACATGCATACACACAAGCCTCTGGATTTAACATTTCCTGAATATTATTCTTTCAAAAGGTGTGACTAGGGCACTTTAACTTTATAGGTATGAACCTATAAAGTTAAAGTGTGTCTCCCCTTTGGTTCATGACAAGCACTGTGACTTTGCAGGCAGGAAAGTATCTAATTCTGACTGTGCTTTGCCACTATTCAAGGACACTGATAAGTTGTGTAAGAACAGATGCCCTTGTGTGCTATTAGAGCTATTTATTTCATTGGTTTCTTTTACTGCCATCACTGGCTCCTCATTTGAAGCACAGTGTCTTTTCTTGGCCATACTGTTTTTCATAATACCTGCCCACTTGCTATGAGATCTTCTGACAAGGCTTATGCTATGTATTGGGACTGGGCTGTTGTTGTATCATGTTTTATTTCTGGGAAATAATGCAGTTTCTGGGATTTTTTTTTGTTTATGGTGCTTCAGAGTACTTTCTGATACTTTTCTGTTATTGTTTGAAAGAAAGGGGTCAATAAAGCTAAAATCTCCAATGTGTGGGACACTGCAAATACTGTTTGTACAATATCCATAATATCACTAGTCTAATCCCAGATGTAAAATCCAAAATCAGAAACAAAGCATCTAGCTATTTCTATACAAAACTAGGAGTGATGGAACACTGGCCTTTTCAAAATGGATACTTGATAAAGTTAGAAGATTCTAATGAAATTTATAGGTTGACATTCAGATGGGTAAAACTTTGAAAATAGGTTTCTGGCAAGCAAAAGACTTGTTTTTATTATTTAATGATACATAAAGTCCTATAAATTATCCTGTCCAAGACAAGCATCTTTAAAAATTATCTACTTCTTCCATTCATATTCAGATATGCCAAAAAAAAAAAAAACAAAAAAACAAAAAGCAACCAGTGAGCAAAAAGCCAGTACGAAGGGAAGGATCTCAAGAAACTCAAATCTAATGAGTCCCTTCCAATATTTTCAAGTTCTAAAAAGTTCCCTTCAAAATAGTTACCCTGATGCTCTTGGGCCTAAGCTCGGTATGTTAAGTGACAGTCTGGAATTTGGATGGCTATTTATTGCTTTTATTCCTTCATTATTTTTATTGAGTATCCATTGATTGCCTAACTCATGCTGTATACAGTTTGAGTCAAAGAATAAAAGAAAATGTTTCAAAGCTACTAAATGGCTATTTAAATTCAGTTCTTTGTGACTAGAAAATCCAAGTGTCTAGCACCATACCAAGGTTTCTTCTTCAAGAGTATGTTTCAAGTTCTTGTATAATTGATACTTTTCACATACTTAGTGATAATTTTTTTCAATTTTTTCCCTTACTGGGTTGAGACAGTGCTGCAGTCAAAAGAGTTGAGTGGGCATAGTTTTGCTTTCTCAAATGACATATAAAAAACCCAACTTTATAAACCCTTGTCAAATGAAAACACAAATTTCAATGCCATAGAAATTTCCTTTTCTTCAACATTCACAATTTCACTGCTGACCACAAGCCTTGCCACAAAACTTCTGTAGTCTGCCTTAAGAGTGGACTCACAAAATATACCTTTTCTACTATAAAAGTCCTTAGGTCTCTTGGCCAAATCCAAATCTAATGAAAATTCAATAAAACTAAAAGCATAGAAGATATGACTACTCAATTTTATTAAGCATAATGCTTTGTTACTTCGGTAAAAGACTGGAATTTTCCCCAAATCCTGGCAAGAAAGGGAAGGAAGGATAAGAGCAATCCTGTGTTGCTTTTCTTCCTTAAGAATAGTTATGTCTGACTGAATTCTTACTTGCAATAATTTCAATATCAAGCCTTGTTTGGAAGGTTTCCTATCAAGAGCTGTATAATAATCCCAGGAGGTTTGCAACATATACAGATTAAGTAGTTTAGACTCTAAAGATTGCAGCCAAGATACCCACAATTCAGGCCTGAATGGTACATACTGTTGGGGATTAATTCTAATGATTTGTCTTAATTTGGCTCCCAAAAGCCATGCTTCCAGAAGCTGAGGGTCCCTGCCCCCAGCTGGCTTTGATGGGTAATAAAGAATTGCCATACAGCCAATGGCTGGGCAGGGAGATGGAGGCAGGACTTTAAGATTTTAGAGGCAAGGGACCAATAGGGAAGAAGAACAGAGAATCACCATAACAGGGAAGCAAAGGGACTGGAATTAAAGGCCCACCAACATGTAAGAATCTAGGGATGTGGCCCCAGGGGCCATCGCCTGCTTGGGTTTGGGGAACCAAAGATAGAAAATAGATTTAGAAATATTAACTCAGGAATTCAGGAGGGGTGTGTGTGCTAGCCTTGGGAAGATTTAGAAGTATCCAACCTTTGAGCTAGTTAGGCATATTAAAAATTAATCTGGTGTATTGTTAAATTCGGCATGGGTGTCCCACTCACAAAGACACAGGGACAGAGATTGATGCAATTAGCATGAGGTTTTTATTGATCCAGTATACTGGGGTCATCTTGCAATCAGGCAAAGGCGACCCTGAAGGGAGGAAAGCTCTTACTCTTTATACCTTTTCAGAACAGTTTTACAACTTACAACATGGGCTGGTTACAACTTACAAAGTGGGTTGGTTATCTTTCCCATTGTTCTTTTGTTTCCATTGACCTTTGTCCTCCAGGAGAGGAGTAGATACCTGTTAAACATAGGAGGGGTTGGGGGAGACCCACCTCCTCCTGGGGATGTTTCCTGGAACCAGGAATCTTTTCGGGATGGGTGTTTGCTTAGTAAACCTTTCTGGAACTCTCAGTCTTTAGGCTTACTGGACATCCTTGGCTCCTCGGTATTTTTATGAGGTGTCCCTTAGGCTTAATGGACATTTCTGGCTCCTTGGTATTTTTATGAGGTGTCCCTGTTTGCTCAATTCTTACAGTATGTATATCTTTCATTGATAAATCCTGAGCTCTTGGGCAGGTACAGAGCACGTGCAGGGCCCACCTGCTGGGAGCACTGAGCAGTTTTTAACTATTCACCCCAATAAGGCAGATGACCATGACTTCATGGACCTTCTTAGCCACAGATACATGGCACCCTCATCAAGAGTACAGGTTCGGCTTTCCCTTCTCCAGAATCATGGTCCTCCACAAATACAGGATTTTGCTATCAATCACTCTAGTCTCCAGGAAGTATACTTTTCCTCGGTTTGACTACTATCCACATTCCATTATCACTATAAGGGGCCATCACTATAAGATCATAAAGGTATTTGTATTTAAATTACTTCAGGAAACTTCACTCTCTTCCACAATAATGCAAAGGAAGTGCTACATCTCTAAGAGACCCATGGTTTACTTTGATAAGGAAGGTACAACTCATTTTACCCTGTTTTTTCATGATATTTTCTCATTTGATGAGTCTACAGGATAAAGAACTAATCTGAGCCCTCTACGTGAGCACAAGAGTCACTTGGATCACTGGAAGAAATACAAGGATGCCTGGGGCCCAAACCCACTCCAAGTGGATGGGAGTCTGGGGCAGGATGCTGAGGTGATAGTTAAGAACTCTGCCAGTAACTGGTGCACAGTGAAAAGTATCAAGACATCAGTGGCAGCTGGGACAGCAGGTATTGTGAAAGAGGTATGGAGTCACAGGAAATGATGAGTGAATTCTGGATGTAAAAGGCAAACAGTGAATGAAAGATAAGTTGTTGGACCTCTTTCCCTTGAAGGAGGCTTCACAGCCCCAGGCCACTCTTGACCCTAGACAATTAAAAACCTATTAAGATTATTCCTTTAAAATAAAGGCTGATTCCTCTATTCTTTCTTGATGCCTCATGAGAATTCTTTCTAGATTCAGAAGATGATCTGACATACTGAAGTAAATCATCAGAAGCAAAACCCATGCCTCGCTGATGATGCCAGAATCAGGGAATCATAAATTTACCATAGGTAGGAGTTTAAAACAGAAACCTTGCTGTGTTAGGATTCTTGGAGACATTAAAGCAATAGGAGATGCACATGCACACAGATTTATCACAAAGCTAGCATTTATGGAGGCCAAAAATTCTTGTGATATGACAGTTACAAGTGACAGGAAATGAAAGCTGCCACTGTAAATCCGGGAATCTGAAGTTGAAAGAGACAGAAGTTCTGAAGCCCAAAAGTAGAAGACAGATGACAGCTCAGGGAGAGAGGGTGGGATTTGCAATCCCTATGCTTTTTGTTTTGTTTTGTTTTGTTTTGTCTTACTTATTTTCTATCTAAGCCCAATATCTACCAAAGGATGTCCGCCCACCTGCTAGAACATGCATCTTCCTAGCTCTGTCTCCTAACTCAATGCAGACACCTTCTAGAAATACCCTAAGACACTTCCAGAAAGGTTTTACCTCTTCCCTGAGTATTCCTGAATCCTGTAACCTTGAACATGAAAATGAACCCTCATACTAACCAACTTACCAGCAAATCATCATTAAGTGTTCTAATGTACTGGGATATATCTATGACATGAAACTTACCAATTTTTTTCTCCAATCTATTCTCAGTCTGCCCCATGACAACTGTGAATGACTTTCTGGTAACTTCAAATAAGAGTAAGTGGAGCTATTATCAATGATTAACATTCTATCCCTAAAGCAAATAAAGAGCTATAAAGCTAGGGACACTTAAGTCTCAAAGCATTTAGCTGAAACAGATTAAAGTCTATTTCTGACAGTAACACATTTTCTTCCCAGTAGCAGGAGCTACAAGACCTCAACAGGTTGCCAAGTTACTATCTATCCACCTCACTTTTCCTTTGGCAGTTTTTCCTATATGGCAACAGGAAAAGAAACTTTAGCCTTTCTTCTAAAGTACATGAATTCTATTCCACAATGTTAACTAACACACATAAGTAAATGTGTTTCTGGCAAGCTTCTGAACTCCTAGTTCATCTGCAGGTGGTTATTTATATGCTCAACACACACATACATACAGTGCTCTTCATTATGCAATATATATGATCCAGGAGATTGGGAGCCATTCTCTATATAGTTTTAGATGATAAATTCCTGGGCCAGTTTTGATGCGACCATCAGTATCCATGCCTTTTCTATAGAGCATGTCAGTGGTGGGAAATGTTTATCATATAGTTGCTACTAATTGTTGCTCTGATAGTTTATGACTGAAGCTAATACAAAGCCAGAGCCCCTAAAAGCAAAATCTAAAAACAATGTTCATCTCTACCTGGAAAACCCCAGAAAGTTCTCATGACCTCCTATCTCCTAATACGTTTTGTGCCAATATATTTCTATTTCAAGGTAAGAGAAGGGAAAATGTTCAATCAAAATCACAGGGACTTTAATGTGGAGTTTTCAGGTTAGTGAAATCATCAAACTCAAACCTCTCAGTAGCTCAAGACAGAAGCTGAAACAGTACTAAGAGCGAAGAAATTCATGTGCAAAGCCATAAAGATAACATGTAAAGCATAACCTGCTGGTGCAATGCACAGTTTATTTTCTGATTGCTAGCCTTCTGTTGGGAACAGGGACGATAGTTCAGTTGGTAAAGCGCTTACCTCAAAAGCATGAGAATGAGTTTGGTCCTCAGAACCTACATAAAAGGGCTGAGCATAACAACACGGGCCTGCAATCCCAGTGCTGGGGAGGGAGAAAGGGGAGATCCTTGTTGCTATCTGAGTGGTTAGCCTATACTAACCAGGAGCTTCAGGCTAATGAAAGGCTGTACCTAAGAGGATGTGGATGGCATCCCTGGTAATGACATGAGATGTTCCTCAGATTTCCACATGTACATGTACACAAGTATATATTTACTCCTGCCTCACCACACACACACACACACACACACACACACACACACACACACACACAAATTATTTCTCTACATTTGCTTGCTGGCTTGCCTGCTCAGCCTACAATTTGTATCTGTTAACTAGTTAATCATCTTGGCAGTCTCCAAGAACAATTATTTAGGTACTTTTGATAGTTATTTATACTGAGGAATTCCAAATTCCAAGTAGAAAGGAAATTTATTATTCAACTACCAGTATGGCAAGGATTGATATATGGAAGCTGCCAACAGTCTGTTATCTGCCGAGGTCAGAGTGAGACAGAACAATCCTAAAAATGTAACAGAAGAGATTGAAATGAGATACGAGAAAGGACTGACTAAAAGTGAAGGTTAAGTACCATCATAAATTATCATGATTCAGTTATATTTATTTACACAGTGAACACAGAGCTATCTTTCTGGTATACTGAAAACATCTTGTGGTGAGTATCCTATGAGAAAACAAAACCATAGGAGAAGTTGTTTAAAGTGGTATATTTGGCCCGTCTAACCAGTTGCAGACTCTTGTTTCCCATGCAGTTAAGAACTCAAGTTGCACGAATGTACAGACTCTATGTAAATGTCCCTCTAGTGCATCTAAGCAGGTACCAGTGCAAAGAAGTGGTGAAACCTTATGATGCTCCTTAACAAGGGTGACAGTTTTGCCTACTTTTTTCTTATACCAACACCTAGGAACCAGCATCCCCAGGCTCTGTCTCTTGTGACAATATGACAAAGTCACATCCTTTTGTTCAATCCCATGTACTGCCATCTGCTCCTGCAGCCAATAGCCTCCATCACAGGTTCCCTAGGAACTACAAGACATCCTATCTTGAAACACTGATCTTTACTTAAATTGACTTGTGTGTGGCAAGGATCCTGTGGCTCTCTTCTGAAACAAACATTTTTTGGCTTCTGAGGTGATGTTCTAATTGCCTGTTAGCTTCTCTGTCAGCTAGCCTCTCACACCTTGTCAGCCAGCCTCTCACACCTTTCCCATACAGTTGTTTCTAGTCCTACTCTCAGCCTGCTCCCCTATATCACTGACTGGCTAAACTCATTCACTGATCTCAACTAGGAGCTTCTTAGTCTTGACTCCTAAAGCTTATCTGAGCACTCATCCCTTGCGCTAAATGCTGTTCATCTCCATCTGGACATCTAATTGCAAGTCAATTCATCTGGAAACTTACCAGTATTTTTACCTTTGGAGCTGTTTCATCTGTACTTTCTCCACTATGACAAGTGTAACCATTCACTCACACAGCCATGGATAAGTCTGGAAGTCACCCACAGCTACTCTCTCACATATATACAGTAGAATTCTCTTGGCTTTTCTCTGCTCCATTCCCACCTTGGGTATCTTAGTTTGGACCTGTAAGATGACAGCACTAGTTTTCATTCTGAGTC
Source organism: Montemys delectorum (assembly GCA_019843815.1). Lineage (NCBI taxonomy): Eukaryota > Metazoa > Chordata > Mammalia > Rodentia > Muridae > Montemys > Montemys delectorum. Next base: position 39,346 of record JADRCD010198851.1, on the reverse strand, counting down.
TAGCCTTCTTCTCTACCAACTTTCCATGTTTCCAACCCAATGAAACCAGAATCTGAGATGCCTACTCCCTAGCTCAAAATTCCTACTTGGTTCCCTAATGACATTTAGATTTTATAGCTGAAATCCAGGTTCTTTGGCATCTAGTCCCTACATCACTCTGCATATCCTCAGGTCCTCCATCTTCCTCAGTAAAATGCTCAACTCCAGCCCCATGGAGCTACTTAATCACAGCCTCATCTGTGAGCCTTTGCACATGTAGTTCTGTTGGTCTGGTATTCATATCTACATCACTGTCCTCATTTTCTCATACTTTTCATATATAACCTAACCTTGGAAGATGCACCATTGTGCCTCCATACCTACAACACACACTCTATAGATGCTAGTCAATTTTTCACTACTATACCAAAACATCTGAGAAATTTTATTATGGACAATAGTTTCCAAGATTTAAGTACATGCTTAGTAGAGCTTATTGTGTTTTGAACCTGTGGAGAGACAGTATTTCTTGGCAGGAATGCATGGCAGAAGATGTTGTCCAGCTTATGGGGCCAGCAAGCAGAAACAGGGGAGGAAACAGAGAGGGGAGGGAGAGGAAAAAGTAGAGGGAGAGAAAATGAGAGAAGGGGCAGAAAGGAGAGAGGAAACAGAACAGGGAGAAGGAGAGGAAATGGGAAATGTCATAGCAAAGTTAAAGGTTAATTTACAGTTTTTGTTAGCCTGGACCTCTGCAGGGAAACATAATTGAAAAGAGAAAGGTGGTGTTGCCTGTAATGTTACCTGCAAACTAGCCTTAGCTTCAAATCTCATAGAGAAGAAGTGTAACAGGCCTTCCAGGCTCATTTCTTTAGCTTGGGGATATTCTACAGGAATGTAGCATCTCCTCTTTCCAACTCAGCAGTTCACTTATCCATGCCTTCCAGGAAAAGACTCAGTGAAAGGGAGTATCATCTTAGTTTCTTTCCCTGATGATGCTGTGAGGATGAAACACTGATGAGAGCAACTTCAGGGAAAGTTCATTCTGGCTTTCCAGGGTCATAGGACAAGTTGAGGTGGTAGTGGAGCTCAAGGCAGCTGGTGACAGCCAGCAGAGGACAGTGAATGCATGCTGCTACCTAGCTCCCTTTCTCCACTTCCAGGTTCCACAGTCCTAACCCAGGGAAGGGCATAGCCACAGTGTGGTCCGTCCCTATCCATGCAAACAAGATAACAGTCATAGGCATGTTCAAAGGCTCACCTCCTAGAAGAGACTAGATTCTATCGGGTTGATAGTTAAAACTAACCATTACAGGAATGTCTGACTCAGACATCCTCTCAATGAAACTGCTAATTTTATCTCTGTATGAGTGAGTGTGTATGTATAGGGGAGGTGGGGAGTCTGGGCTATTTGTAAGTTAACCAAGTATTTACACTGCCAGAGCTAATATTTCTCTTATAAAAATTATTTTCTTTATAAAAGTTACATTTTCTTTTATCAGAAAAGTCATGAACCGAAGCTAAACCTAAATGTTGGTAAATAGGATGCAGTACTGCCTCCTTGATTTCCAAGCACAACAGGATGTATGGTATAATGACAGCGTAGTCAACATTTGCATGCAGATCTACATTCGTAGGATGTTGAACTACCACTATTTATACTACGCCATTTGGTGTCTTTTGCATCAAATGTACAGAATCGCTGTGAGTTCTATTTCATAGTTGCCTTCTTTTGCCAGTGCAGGTGATAAGATCACATTTCTGTTTCTTTATGGGTACATAATTGACATATAGGACTTCCTCACCCAGGCAATCGGTGAGCCAGATGTTGTTTCTTTCTTCCATGTTCCATAATAGACATTTATGGAAACATTGTTCCAGAATAGAAACCCAATCACATGTCACTTAATGACAAAGATACATTCTTAGAATCTCACTAGCAGATGATCTCATTATTGTGCAAACATCATAGAAAATACTTAAGCAAATGTAGATGGTAGTGTCCTGCAAATTTAGATTGAACGAGTAATAACACTTGGCTTAAAACACAAACAAACTGTAGTCTGTATAAAAATGCTTTCTTTAAATCATTATCCTGTAAGCTTTTCCCATTCCTTTTCTTTTCTTTTTTTAATTTAATGTGGTTCAGGGATCAAACCCAGGGCCTCTTGCATTTTAGAAATGCTCAACCACTGAGCTATGCACACAGCTCATTTTTTTTTTATCTTAAATCATGTATTTTATATTACCTTAAAATATTTTGTTAAAAACTAAGAGACAGCACAAACATTAGCTTAGGTGTACATGTAGTTAGAATAATCAACTATCAATAACTTCTTCCACATTTCATTCCTAGTTTAGGAGAAATGCAAGCACACACATATGTATATACAAATGGAAGTCCCTCCCTGCAACATGTATGAGACCACTTTAAAATTTAAAAAAAGGAGTAAGTACATAAACCAGTAATATTTATTATGAACTGTGTATAATTGTCTGTGTAGACTTTGATGTGACTGGCAGTAGGGTGGGTTTCATGGTAGACTGAGTGTCATATTCCCATTCAATGATGGTTATGAACTTCAAGAAGCAAGAATTTTCAGCTCTAGTATAATCTCACGGGACCAGCAATGAAATCATCTCTGGTGCATTTCTCAGACTATGTCTCTGTCATTCAGTGATGTGTGACTACCTTCCTACTTTAGGACAATCTGTCTCCCAAAGAACTACTATTACACATTAAAGAAAGAGAAGCATGCTTCAGTGAGGAGGCCCCATTTACTGAGTGCCTGTTCATAAAGAAATATAAACAAGGACGGAGGTATACACCTGTGGTAGAGCTCTTACCTAGCTTACATGAAGCCCTCAGTTCAACTTCCCTGTACGTAGAAACAAAGCCAAATAGATATTTGATCCTCAGCACTTCCAAAAATGTGCAAAACTATGAAACAGGTTATGTGACAAATTCTGGAGACTTACTGTGAAGTCAGAGAAATTTTTATCTGTCTGGCAAAAAGGTTATTATGTGGTCCATGACATGTACAAGCTCTCATACAGCTGACATTAATCACTCTTCAAACTAGACACAGCCTATGAGTTACCTATATCTGGGCCAGAATATAATGCAATATAAATAGACACAGAAGGTATAAAAGACATTTGAGTACAAATTATGATTTTAAGGTTTTAAAAACAAATTTTTCTCTAATATGGTATTTGACATTCTAAATCTTCTTAAATTCCAGTTGGCAAATGGGTAATTGCTAATGGTCTTTGTCTAAAAGTACAAAATAGAAGCAGTTTTAAGGGAGATTTTGTGGTAGCAAGCTTCCTTGGAGTTTTCAGAGATGCAGCCTGGTTGACATTGGTGCTGCTGTGAAAATTTTCACAGATGGGTTCGACATTGATAGAGCAGAAACCTCCTCTGACACTAATGTATTGCTGTACGCATTTATGTAATTATGGTTAAAGTATTGTGATGGTTTTTAAGGCTGTCTTGTACATTGATTGATTTTTGTGACTCGGTTTTCATATAAAATTCATTACAGCTGAATGGTGGAGAGCACTGAGCCCTGAAATCAGACTGGCCTGGCTGAAATCTTGTTGCTGGATTCAGTCATAAGACCCAGAACAAATTGTGTTAACTTTTCTACTTACTGGGGTTTATTTGTTTGTTGTTTTTGTTGGTTGTTTTTGTTGTTTTGTTTTGTTTTCTGATTGTTTTGGTTTTGTTTTGTTTTGCTTTTGGGTATTTTTTGTTGTTGTTGTTGTTTGTTTTTGCTTTTTTTTTTTGGTTTTGGTTTTTATAAAATGGAAAAACTACTATTCATTTTTCCATAATTTATTTGAGGATTGAGCTAAAGAGAACCAGCCCTCTCCCCCAAACGTGTTTCCATATAACAGGTACTCAATAGATGTTGGTAGCCTTCTTTATTTTATGGTAACTTGTTAGGCCATGTTTTGTTGAAGTCCCTGGGAGGCCTGCTCTTTTCTGAAGGGAAATGGAAGAGGAGTGGATCTGGGGGAGAGGAGATGGGGGAGGGTTGCTGAGATGAGTAAAGGGAGGGGAAACTGTACTCAGGATATATTGTATAAGAGAAGAATTAAAATAAAACCCTTTAGGAATTACCAACATTTAATGGCCTGTGTCTCTGTAACAGCAGGATACACAGCCCGATTCCCATTGACATGTTATTGATGTTTGCAGAATTGGTAGGGTGATTTATAAGAAGATACAGGGCTGATTTTCATGGGGTTGCAGGCGGCTTTTCTTACAGCTGAAACAGTTTTAATTCACAAAGCATAAATTACCCTTAACTGATTACTCAAGGCAATGTCTGGCTTACATTGGGAAGTTGGAAGTTAAAGGAAAATCATACCATTTCCGTCTCACAGTCAACTGTCAGCTTCTAAGTGACTGCTAGACTAAAATAAATGGGAAGCACCGCTTCAGCGTCCACACATACTCCATAATTACATATACATGGGAAATACCCCCTTCAGCATCCACATACTCCATAACCATGTTTTTTCCAACATAAATGGAGTCTTCCTACCCTTTGACCCCCAACCCTGAGAAGTACAAATAACCACAGCTGACTTTCCATTTGCTTTCCTCAGCACAGTGGCTCTATCCTGCCCTCTAAATAGGCTTCCAGTGTCAAGGACAGTATGAGGAAGTTAGTAATGGTGATGTAATAGAAGCATCTAAGAATGAACTTCCAGAGGCTCTGGTTTGAACTCTTGTTGCCTGGCTTCTTGACTTTGGGTGAGCTCCCTATTTTGTCCAACCTTACTTACAAACAAACTAATCATGCACATAGGCATTCTATAGACTAACTTTAAAGCATAGTGTGATAGGAACAAGTATTTAAATTCTTATTTCTTATTTTCTGAGGATCCCAGCTTACTTGAGATACTCCCCCTCCCACACACACACACCAGTTTCCTCCTGATCTGACTTGCAAGCTCTCTACATTTCCTACTAAATTCTGGAAGATTGCTATTGAAGCCACAGAAAAATCAGCAGTTCTAGAGCTAACCTGCCTATTTTTTTTCTCACTTATATGACTGTGGAGCCCATGTTTCCCACTCTTTAAACTCTCTCTCTCCTACCAGGAGACATTCTCATCCACACATGGTATGCTTCTCAGCCTCTGCCAGGCGAATGAGAACTGTTACTATCCAGAATGACGCATAGAGAATGAGGAGCAAGTAGTGGGTGGAGGAGGATGAGGTGCCAATTCCAACAGAGGCCCTGGCAGTCACTGCTACCTCCTGGGGGAAGGGGAAAGCAAGCCACCATTGTTCGTGGGGTGTATATTATGCACAGCTCTGTGCCAGGTACTTACAAAACGGAGTCAGGCTCAGAATTTGTCATTTACCCAAAGCCATACACTGGCGGTGATAAAAAGAGCCAAATGAGCTGAAATGCATTTGCCATTGGAGATTCTGGGTGTTTTGAGGCAGTGTGAGATGTCTCTAGCAAGGACAGTGGGGGACACAGTGATGTCCACAAATCCATGGAGAGGATAAAAATGGGAACTGGAAGCTTTAAGCAAGACAATTATTACATCTGCCTTCCTTGGAGCAGAAGATTGAAGATTGGCTACAGTAGGGGAGAGCATCGCATGTTTTCCAAGGGTCAAACATGTACTCTGGAAAGCTTTCTTTTAACAGCATGTATGCAGGAATCAAAGACAACCCCAATCCATTCACTTGTCAAGAAATTCATTTGGGATCTATTATCTAAATTTAAGCTACATGGATGGTCCCCTAAGCTGACATTGTATTTCTCCCCCCTGCACTTCCGTGTCTCCTGACAAATAAACCCCAAACTCAAACTCATATCAATCATATCCTAAAAATGGAGAGTGTTAGAGCTCTGCCTAGAACCAACCAATGCCACTCTGTCCCAAATAGTTTCAGCTCAACCCTCCATTATGTGTGAATTGCTACTCAGAACCATTTGATTTGGGGCAGGAGGCAGGAGTGTTTGCTGCATGTTCACAGGCTGGTGATGTCCATGCCCTGTCTCTTTCCTTCTTCCATCCTCATCTTAGAAATCAATTATGTGGCCAGGGGTGGTGGCACACGCCTTTAATCCCAGCACCTGGGAGGCAGAGGCAGGTGGATTTCTGAGTTCGAGGCCAGCCTGGTCTACAGAGTGAGTTCCAGGACAGCCAGAGCTACACAGAGAAACCCTGTCTCGAAAAACCAAAAAAAAAAAAAAAAAAGAAAAAGAAAAGAAAAATCAATTATGTGCCACTAAGCTTGGTCACATACACACTTGTCTTCTCACATAAAGTGCAACCAATAGACTTAAAAAAATTATTTAGCAGGATGTTTTCTCTGTCTATAAGACATCTCAGCTCTCTGGAAGCAGTGAGGAAAGGTGAATAATGCTCCTGGCATCTTTCTTGTGAGGAATGCTTTAGCAGAGGCACTGAAGAACCAGCTCGATGAAAAACTGGCTCCCTCTCCTCTTCCCCAGGTCTTGGGGTTTCAGCCTTGGGAAGTGCAAGGCAAAGCAGCAGGAGACAGGACAGAGGGAACACTGATAGGAGGGTGGGGCTGCCATCAGCCATCAGTGAGGATTCAAAACAAGTTTTCTGCTGAGTATTCTGCCTCATCAGGGCCATTTCCTCAATTACCTTCTGCCCGTCTACCTACCCCTTACCTCTCCCAAGAGCTCAGTGTTTCATGCTTGGTTTTGTCTGAATACCTTCTTCTCATGCTAACATGAAATCACTACCCCTCAATGAAGAGTCTACCTCACACACCTTGTCAAAAATTCCAGCCTCTAAATGATCTTTCTCTCTCCCTCTCCCTCTCCCTCTGCCTCTGCCTCACTGTCTCTGCCTCACCGTCTCTCTCTGTCTCTCAGTATCTCTCTGTCTCTTAGTCTCTCTCTGTCTCTCTGTCTCTGTCTCCCTCCCTCTGTCTCTCTGTCTCTGTGTCTGTCTGTCTGTCTGTCTCTCATACACACACACATACACACACACACACACACACACACACACACACACACAAATTTCTTATACTTTAGAAAAGGGTCAGAACACCTCCAGCTTTTGTGATGGCATCTCCTTTTAATTTTTTAATCCGCAAGGGGACTGACTACACATGGCTCTGCTACATTTTAAAATACCTGACTGAGAAAACAAGAGTATTTCTATAATATATTCCATACCCTGCCTCCAGTCCCACTGTGCTATGTAGATAGCCTGCAGCCATTCCTGCCCCCTGGGGCTCATACCTTGTTCAATCCCTGCTCCCTGAGTGGGGCTGGATCTAGTAGCTTGCTTCCAATGAAGAGAATGCAGCAAAAATGAGATGGTGTGACCTCCAAGTACAGGTCACAGAAAGAGTTCTGTTTGTATGTTGCATGTCTCTCTTGCTGGTTCACGTGCTCATTTTGATTGAAACCAGCTGCCTTATGGAGGCACCTACATAGTCAGGGGCAGATACCTCTGGCTGACAGCCAGTAAGGACCAAGAGCCAGCCAACAGCCAGGAGAGTGAGTCTGGACGTGTCTTTCCCCAAGTCCATTACTAAGATGAGGACGGCCCGATGGGAGTGCTTGAGCCAGAGGACTCCTCATGCTGATTTTGGTGCCCAGCTGGTGATGCAACTAACAGGTGATGTAATCATAAGGTAACCTCATTATCCAGAGCTGAATGGACCACTACAATGAAAATCTTAGTAGATAGAAGTGGGTCACTAGGAACATGCCTTTGAAGAAAGTGTTTTAATTCTATATGCCGCCTGCTTACTGATTGCCAAGAACCAATCAGCTGTCCAGTATCACATCCTTCCATCGGAAATGCCACCTTAACCAGACACTTGGACGTAAGTGACAGTGGAATGAAATCTCTAAAATCCACAAACAGAGATAAATTTTTGTCCTTTCAAGTATTTCTCCCAGGCATTTTGTCACAACACTGAAAGGTAACTAACAGTCACTTAAAACAAACTCAGGTTCTTGACCATGGCAAAAAACCATGGCATAGCCAGTTCACTATTGAAGTCATTCATATTTGAGGTACCATGAAGTACAGTAACAGATGGCTGATTCTTTTCCACGTCAGACATTGTGAGTACTCAAAATCCGCTCAGGGTGATCTTCTTGGGCCCTTGACTCACAGCTGCCTGCCACCTACAGCACCAGTTCCCTTTCTGAACCTGTAGACGGGGAGGCCAATTAGTCTCCACATTCTCTCTGCATGCTCCAGGCAGCCATGAGAGGTAGATTTATGAGGAAATATGTGAGGAAAGGAGAACTCATTTGCTCTTCTCTCTCTACCTACCAAGGACCCAAATCAGCTTCTCATGGCCTCTGTTCTCTTTGATTTTTTTTTTTTCAGTAGCCAAACTGCACTGAAACACTAAGATGACAAGAAGAATTTGCTTCTGATAAACCTCACCTCTGCTCTAGCTGCAAAAGGTCCTTTGTTACTTTGTCACCATTTGAAAGCACTACCCATGCTTCTAATGCACACACAACTTTCACAGTTCCTCAGTGCAGAGGCACCATAACAGCTCTCACTCAAGGATAGCTTTTTGTTCCTTTCTTTAGTATTATCCATTTCTCATGGATGTTAGAGTAGCTGTCTCTTCCAGTGTGTTTTATAACTCATGGGGAGGCATGAATCAAAGACTGGGCTACTAAATCTCTCAGAGTTCTGTTCTTGTGCAAGGAGTACATCTTTTTATCAGGAGACCGTCTTGCCTCAATAAAAGGCATAGTTGAGCATCTTTAACTCAAAATCCAAAATCTAAAATGTTCTTGAAGCCAAAACATTTTTTAGCATTGTTATCAATGTTAGAACTATATATGAAAAGTCTTATACCTAACTTGCTATCATTGATGTAGGTTGTAGTTAGAACACAGATGTAAAAGGTGCTGTTGATTCAGTAAACCTAAAGGAAAAAACCCTTCAAAGATCCTTTAAGCTAATATATATCTGTTATCTAACAATGTAAGAGATCACTGCATGTGTAATAAAGTAGTGGTGCCTTCATCTTCTGATAATTCAAAACACATAGACGGCTTTGTGTATAAAAATATTAAAATATTTAAAATGACCTTCAGGTTTCATATATAAAGCATATGTTCAAAAACATAAAAAAAATTGTGTTTGAATTTTTTTCCTTCCCAAGATATGATATCTGCATACATCTATATATGTATCTATATCTATGAACACATATGCATTCATCCATCTTCCAAAATCTACAAAAGTCCAGAATACCTGCAAACACCTTCTAGAGAAGGGATATTCAACCTGTTATTTTGTGCTTTCTCTAATTAAACATTACTTAGATCTGGCAAAGAACGGAAAGCACTTATGAAACTCAGGTTTAATTTCAAAATGAACTGTTAGGATGGGACATTCTCATGAGGCATGTAGCCTGGCAGGTTTCTGCTTCTGTAAGAGGATGAAACCTGTTACCAGGTTATCTATCAATGGTAGACTCCCTGAAGACATTGGGAACAAGGCCAAAATGAGCAGCAGGAACCTGAACCCAGATTACTATGAGCAATCCCCAAAGAATTATCTTTAACATACACAGAGAAGAAGAAGAACACATTGTATCAAATCATAATGAAATAACATTAGATATCAGCCACAAAAGTACCTGTGGATTCTCTACAGACACCTGGAGGTTGAACAACACATTTCCAAGTGATAGTAACTAACTGAGAAAAGTTAAGTGGAAATTTAAAAAAAAAAATCCTAAAACTCAAATAAAAAAAGAAAGGATTTAACTTACTAGAACCTTTAGGATATAGCAATGCAGTCTAAGAAAGAAGTTATAGCTTTAAGCACCTACATTAAAACATCAAAAATCTCTCAAATCAATAGTCAAATGATAACCCTTATAAAAAGAACAACAAGCTAAATCCGAAAATTAGGTGAAGAGGAATGATATAAACCAGGATAGAAGGTAAAGAGATGGAGACTAAAAGAATAATACAAAGATTTATTAAAATAAGGAACTTGTTTTTGAGAAGATAAGCAAGAATGAGAAATTCTTAGCCAGATTAATCAAAGGAGAGTTGGAACAATAATAGTATCCCCAAGACAAAAATATCTTAAGACAAGATAGATTTCCTAGTAAATTCTACCAAACTTTAAAGATTCTATTAGTACAAATACCAATGTGCCTCAAATTACTCAACAAAACATGGAGTGTATGGGTCTTGACTCATTCTCCAATGCTAATATTACTCAGATACCAAAGTTGTGTAAGTACAAAACCAGAACAATATGGAACAATTTCTTTGATGAACATAAGTGCAAAGCTAAATAAAATGAAAATAGGTTTTCTTAGTTAGGGTTTTATTGCTGTGAACAGACTCTATGACCAAGGCAACTCTCATAAGGACAGCATTTATTTGGGGGTGGCCTACAAGTTCAGAGGTTCAGACCATTATCATAAATGCGGAAGCATGGCAGTGTCCAGGCAGGCATGGTGCAGAAGGAACTGAGAGTTCTACATCTTCATCTGAAGGCTGCTAAGAGAAGACCATCTTCCAGGCTGCTAGGATAAGGGTCTTAAAGCCCATACCCACAGTGACACACCCATCCAACAAGGCCACATCTACTCCCATGAGGCCATACCTCCAAATAGTGCTACTCCCTGGGCCAAGTACATTCAAACCAACCACATTTCACCCTCTGGCCCCCATAGTCTTTTTCAAACATATTAGTCTATAGTAGTTTTTTTGTTTTTTGGGTTTTTTTTTTTTTTTTTTTTTTTTTTTTTTGGTTTTTCGAGACAGGGTTTCTCTGTGTAGCCCTGGCTGTCCTGGAACTCACTCTGTAGACCAGGCTGACCTCGAACTCAGAAATCCACCTGCCTCTGCCTCCCAAGTGCTGGGATTAAAGGTGTGTGCCACCACCACCCCGCTATAGTAGTCTTAACAATGTTAAAATTCCAAAGTTCAAAATCTCTTCTTAGATTCATCCAATCACTTTAACTATAATCCCCAGAGCAGGAAATCAGTTGGGCAGACTCCAAATTCTGCATCTCCGTGTCTGATGTTAAAGTGATCTTCAGATCTCCACTCCTTTTTCATCTTTCTTAGGTGCCACAAAATTCTTTCTCTCAAGTTGGTTCCACTCCCTGTTACCAGCTTTCCTCAGTAGGTATCCCATGGTTCTGGCATCTCAAACATCTTGGGGCTTCCAAGGCAACTTCAGTGTTACAGCTTCTTGTTCTAATGTCTGGGATCTACACAAGATCTTTTGGGCTCCTCCAAAGGGTTTGAGTTACATTTTCAGCTCTGCCTACTGTAGAACTCTAGGCTCTGGTTGACTCCACTATACTGCTGCTGCTGTTTTCGGTGATCTTATGGTACTAACATCTCCAATACACTGGGGTTTTCTGCTGCAACTGTGCTGCACCAATAGCCTCTCATTGGCTCTTTTCATGGTGCCAAGCCTCAAATTCTTTGCATGATCCCTTCAGTCCTGAGCCATCAACTGCATCTGAGGCTGCACCTTCACCAATGGCCTTCCCTGGCCTCTCACAGTGCCAAGCTTCAGCTGCTCTCCATGGCCTTTTCATACCTTTAAAACCTGGGTAATTCTTACACATTATCAAGTCCAGGTACAGTACAAGGTACAAACTTGCCTATCTCTGGAACACAACTTCTGGGTGCTCTCAAAAATCACTTCCCAGAAGATTTCACCTCAGTGATGCTGGTGTCTTCTTAATCACTGCTAATTTCTTAGCTCCAGATAACCAGCATCAATTGTCCCACTAGTCCCTTCTGTTTTTTACTCTAAAGCCAGAGCCACATGGCCAAAGCTGCCAAGTTCTGCTGCTTGCAGAAGCTGGAACATGGTCCCCTTGTTCTATTATATTATCACCAGCTTCTCGTTTTCCTACTGCTTAACTGGCTAAGCTTGGTTGTCCTGGAACTTGTTCTATAGATTGATCTTAATCTCAGATATCTTCCTGGCTCTGTCTCCTGAATGCTGAGATCTAAGGCCTGTACCATCATGCCTTGGCTTAAGCTTTTCTCTATTTGGAACTTGCTCTATAGCAGGCTAGCCTTGAACTCTGAGATCTGCTTGTCTTTGTCTTCTGGGATTAAAGGTGGGTACCACCATGCTTGGACCTAAGTTTAGCTAGGTAGGATCTTGCCCAAAGTCACCACTTCCTCAATCTGTTCACCTCCTATTTTGTCTCAAAATCCACATTCTTCCAAATAAAAGCACGGTTAGGCCTATGGTACCAATTTCTGTTGTTAGAGTTTTACTGCTGTAAATATACTCCATGACCAAGGCAACTCTCATAAGGACAGCATTTAATAGGATTCAGCTCCATTTCACTTGCTGGTGACCCTTTGTTATTTGAACCATACATTCTATATTCTTTCTCTTTAAGCTTGCTATACTTGATCAGAATGTTCTTCATGAGACTAAACCAGAGAACAAAGTCTCTGTTGGGCATTTCTGAGACTTTGTCAATGGAACTAGTATAAATCTCTTTACCTTAGCCTGAGGTAGACTCTTCACAGAAGGGCAAAGAACAGCCACATTCTTTACCAAAATTCCACAAAACAGTCTCCAAGCCACATATTGAAATTCTTCTCTACTGAAATCTTTTGGGCCAGGCTTCCACTATTCAAATTTCAGCAACAAAGTCTTCTATATTCCTACTAGAATAGCCTATTAAGCTCCACTTAAAGCAATCCATTGCTTTCCAAATTTAAAGTCCCAAAATCCACATTCTTCCAAATAAAAGCATGGTTAGCCTATGACATTAACACCCCACTTCTGGTACCAATTTCTGTCGTTAGAGTTTTACTGCTGAAATATACTCCATGACCAAGATGACTCTCATAAGAATAGTATTTAATTGAGGGTGGCTTACAGGTTCAAAGGTTTAGTTCATTATCATCAGTGTAGAAGTATGGTAGTGTCCAGGCAGGCATGGTACAGGTGGAGCTGAGAGTTTTACATCTTCATCTGAAGGCTGCTATGAGAAGACTCTCTTCCAGGCAAGGGTCTTAAAGCCCATACCACAAATGTTACACTTCCTCCAAAAAGGCCACATCTACTCTAACAAGTCCATACCTTCAAATAGTGCCACTCCCTGGGCCAAGCATAGTCAAACCACCACATAAGTGCAAAGCTCAAAAAACAAAATAAAAACAACATATTACAAAGATCAAGCCTATTATCAAGTTGGTGGTAAGGATGGTTCAACAGCATAAATCAATAAGTTATACAGCACATAAACAGAATCATAAATAGAAATTCCAGGGTCATCTCAGTAGATGCAGAAAAAACATGTGCCCACCAAAATCCAACATTCCTTTATGATAAAAAGCCATGAGCAAGTTAGTATCTGATGTATCATCTTTCAACACAATAAAGGCAATATACAACAAAATCATGTCGATATTATGCTAGAGGAAAAAAATCTGAGGCCATTCTTTTCAAACTTATGAAGGCAACAATGGTTTCTACTCTTTAAAATCTTGTTCAATATAATGGTTAAAGTATAAAGAGCAATAAGAAAAGAAAAACAAATACAGGAAGAATTCAGATCATTTTTGCTAGCATAGCATATGATCCTGTACTTTGAAAATGTAAGAAAACTCTTAGTTCTGATCAATGCTTCAGGAAAGGTATCTACATGTAAATTCAACATACAACAAACAGCTGTTCTTACACTGGTAAATAGCATGATTAGAAATCAATCAATCAAATTCTCATTCTTAATAGCCTCAAAACATAAAATTACTTAGGAATAACATGAATCAATCAGTGGGATCCAATACCTCTGCAACAGTGGAGAAAGAAATTGAAGATTATACAAGATGGAAAGAGTTCTCAAACTCTCAGGTAGACAGAGTATTGTGAAGATGGTTACACTGCCAAAAAACTCTACAGATTGAATGTGGTTTTCATCAAAATTCCAATAGCATTTTCCACAGAAACTGAAAAAAGAAATTGTAAAATTCATGGCAGTACAAGGGATCCCAAGTAGCCTAATACAATCCTGGGGAAAAAATAAATAAAACAAAACAAAAAACTCAAGAACAACAAAAACAGTGCTGAGGGAATCACAATATTTTATTTCAAATCGTATCATAGAACAATAACAACAAAACCAGCATGGGACTGCTACAAAGACAGATGCAGAACAAAAGAATAGACTAGAGGACACAGAAACCAACCCACACAGCCATAGCCATCTGATTCTTCCTGCAGATATGAAAATTTGAAGTAACTGAAAAAACACGAAAACTACTTCAGAATAGAGAAAAAAACCTTTCTGAGATACAATCTAATAGCATAAAATACAAGCAAGATGTCTCTGAGTGCATAAAAGAATAAGATTCCCTTCAACAGAAGCAATGACTACCATAGCAAAGAGACAGTCTGCAGAATACAGAAGAGTCATCTGAGAGTGCCAGCTCTTCAACTGATGAGATCTGAATATCCAGAATAAATAAAGAATAACTTAAGCAATTAAACACCTAAATAATAGACAACCCATTCAATAAATGGGTAAACAAACTGAATAGATACTTTTCAAAACATGGCATAAAAATGGTCAATAAACCATGAACATGAACAAATACTTGACATCTTTAGTCCTAAGAGAACTTCAAATCAAAACAACATTGAGATTCCATCTCCCTCTAGGCAAAATGGTTATGATCAAGAAACAAAAAATGTGGACAAGAATGTGCTCATTTTCCATTTCCTCTTGTCTTCCTCTCCCTCTCCCATTTGTTTAACTCCCTCTCCCTCTGTGGTGTATATGTGTGTGTGGGGGGGGGGGGCGTTGTGCATGTACGTGCATGCATACGCATGTGTACCTGCATCTATACAATGATAAAAATATAATCAGGGCCACCTCTATGGAAATCAACTCAAAGCACCAACAAACCAAAATATGGCTGAGACATTATAAAAAGAGGGATAAAATCCATAGGGAATCCAAACAGCAAGGTACCCTGGTACCTTGATACCCTGGAATCTGATTTAATTCCTAGTGGGTTGATGGTTTAAGGATTTTGACACAACTTGGTGGGAAATACTATGAAACTTACCTACAGAGACAATACTTACTTTTCTGAGAGATGTCTCAAAAAAGTTCAAACAATGAATCATATGAAATGTCAAAGAGTATGTAACCTTTGAGTTTAACTCTATCAGCACTTCTCTCTCATGTCCAAACCTAACTAATAGACATATCCATGCTGCAGTCATTTGCAAAAGAATTTTTTTAAGATAAATAAAAACCAGAACACATTTTAACCCAATTTAACCTCTGCTTTATCTCTAAACCTGGTTGTAGATTACTTCCTTTGAGAAATGCAACTTCAAAAACCAAAATCCATATTGACATTGAGGTACACCACCCATGCTTAACTCTGAACTATGCTCTATTCCCTTCTAAATAAATCCCAACTCTACTTCATGCTGTCTCATCCTGAAGTTCTTTTATACAGTGAAAATCAAGATCCAGGCTTCATTTGAGTATAGACAGCTAAGGCTGGAGCCATCAGGTTTAGTCTAAATTTCCTAGATCTGATGATATAGCTATCATTTGACCTGTGGATATATATCCAAAGAAAACTAAGTCAATGTATGACAGAGATATCTGTAAATTGATGTTCACTGTGACATTGTTCACAATGACCAAGTTGTTAAATCAGCCTAACGTTCCTATCAACAGATACAGAAAATGTGGGATATACAAACATTAGCATATTATCATGGAGTCATAAAGAAAAACTATGATGTCTCATTTGCAATCAAATGGGTAGGACTGGAGACCATGATAAGAGCAATGAGGAAGGCTTAGCAAGACAAGTAGAACATGTTTCTTTCTCATATGCAGAACCTGAGCTTTAAACAAGACATGAAAATAGAAGGGAGAATAAGAAGGAAGAGGAAGTGTACAAGCTGGAGGGGGAGTGTGCACTAATGGGAGTATAGCTGGAATCCATTGTGTACATGTATGAAATCATCACAATGACTCTCACTCTTTTATTTAATGAATAGTCTGTAATTTAGATGCTAATAAATATTGAAAAGAATAATATGTATTTTACATATTTAACTTACATGTAAAATACTCACGTTAAAAGTATATTTCAAGGCCATTCTATAAGTACCAAATTAGTTATTCAAAATAAGTACTTTGTTATTATCTGGGCTCTGGTATGTATGTATGCATGTATGTATGTATTTATGTATGTATGTATGTATGTTTTCAAGAGAGAGTTTCTATATGTAACCCAGGCAGTCCTCAAACTTACTCTGTAGAGCAAGGTAGACTTAAACTCACAGAGATCTGCCTGTGTCTGTCCTCAAATGCTGGGATTAAGGTGTGTGACACTACTGCCTGGGATGAGCTCTATCATTTTCTTATTTGTAGACAAGTAGCAAATGAACTCTGGGTCTTCATATATACATTCAAAACAGGAGGGTTTAGTATGTATATGGTAAAGTGTTCAGTAACTGGTACCAATTAGGATTATAATCTACATGTCAAAAGATGGTCAAGCTGGGCGGTGGTGGCGCTTGCCTTTAATTCCAGCACTTGGGAGGCAGAGGCAGGTGGATTTCTGAGTTCGAGGCCAGCCTGGTCTACAGAGTGAGTTCCAGGACAACTGGGACTACACAGAGAAATCCTGTCTCGAAAATCCAAAAAAAAAAAAAAAAAAAAATAAATAAAAAAAAGTGGTCAAGTGATTCTGAGATCTAACTTTTTAAATTACAACAGAAATCTGTGGTGATGGAAAAATGATCCATACTCTCTTCTTCAATTTGGTTATCACTAACCAGATGGGGTAGTTAGGCCTTGAAATGCAGCTAGTATAGCTGAGGGACTGAATTCTCAAACTTAGCTCATTCATATTTCTACTGCTACAGTAGTTAGTTGTCTCCATTTTGGGAGATCCGGCCTCTAGAGGAATATCTTATTCATAAAGTAGCCTGGTATTCTCATGTCCTTCCCGCAGGGAGGTCAAAGAGATGATTGCTCTGGGCAGAGAGCACTGTAAAATACAACAGAACTGAGGATCCTATGAGGTCAACATCACACAAAGAAAAGCACTCTCGAAATGAGCATGGCATATTAATGGGAAGTCCCTTTGGGTAGATTATTCTTCCAACAGACCAGAGGAGATATTCAGCTCCAGTTGATGTGAATTATACTGATCCCTCTATATCCAGTTTTTCTTACTCTATTTCACTTATTCTAACAGTCACTGGCTGAAAGAAGGCATGGTGTTCTCCTTATGGAAGTAATAAAATCACAGAAATTTAAACCAATTAAGCACAGCATCAGAACACAGCATGCTCTGAGTAATGAGCAGAAGGTCATCTTTAGAGGCACTGCCTATGAAATCTGGTTTGTCTGCACTTTCATATGTTTCACTCTCTCCTTTCCTTCTGTGTACCAGGTTGAGTTCATTGAATGCAGTCGGACCCCCATTTCTCCATTAGAACCAGGGTTGGGGTATGAATAGGGAATTGTGGTGCCGAGTACAATACAATAGCATCAAGGAATCTGCAGTCAACAGACTGTAGTGGATCACTCCTCTAATCTGAGCACTTGGGAGGCACAGGCAGGTGGGTCTCTGAGTTCCAGACAAGCCTGGTCTACAGAGTGAGGTCTAGGCCAGCTAGGGCTATACCATGTGACTACAGACTATTAGTGTCAGAGAAAAATAAGTTGTCAAATCATCAAGCAGTTAGTAAGGCTGTAGGGTACTGTTGAACTCACTTTCTATAAGGTAGCAAGGGAAGGGCAGGTAAGAACTGCTAACTGTTAAAATGATTATACGAAAAATGTATGTTTTAAGTTTACAACAGTGAATTTTCTGCAAGAATTAAATTAGGGATTAGAACTGTCATCTCTAAAATTTATAATGTTAAAGACCCAAATTTCTCAACATGGACTTTTTGAAGACAATGTTTTTTTTTAAAAGGGTACCTAAGCTTTATGAAAAGGACCCTCTTTCAAAAAACAAAAACAAAAACAAAAACAAAAAAACAAAGAATAAAAAATCAAGGAAGTAAAATGAGGTCCTGTGAATGAGTCCTAACCCAGCATGGCTGGTATCCTTATAAGAGGAGACAACTAAGAGGGAGGCAACCATACTGAGGAGACCATGTGGAGATAAGGAGAGGATGGCTATACTGAGGAGACCATGTGCAGATAAGGAGAGGATGGCTATCCGCCAATGGAGAGAGGACTCAGAAATTGTCTAACACTTCGGGGGCATTTTTTTCTGCAGTTACATGTAACTCAGGCTGACCTGAATCTCACTATGGAGCAGAAGATGACCTTGAGTTCTTTAGTCCTCTGCTTTTCAAGCATTGAGATGAAAGTCATGTGCCACGATCAACTCTGATAATATAAGTTTTGTGGCTCAAGACAACTCCGCTGGCCTGGGGTCCAGGATTTTGTTATAGCAGCTCCAGGCATGAATACAAATATATCATCTCTTCCCACACCACATTTACTCAAACAAAGAGATATCAGTGTCTATTCTAAAGTTTCCACATATAGGAAAGAAGACTTCAATCATTCCACCGCCAATATAAAAAGCAAAGCTGTTGCCCTAATCTTTTTCCTATTCACCTGTGAGAGGATAATCTGAACAAGAGGACCAGGAGAGCTGAAAGTTTCTGAAGCCAGTTGTAAGTAAAGGAATTTTCTCCAGGCTGTGGAAGCTCCTTGTTTTAATTTTAAAACTTTCCATTTCAGAAAACCAACACTACAGGCAGGCAAATTCCTAAGTAATCCTCTGCATTATCATCAGGACTCAAAAATTACACTGAAGCCACACTGTAGATTTATATATAGGTTAAAAGGAACCCTCTTAGGTCCAAGCACAGTTTCCCAATAACAGATAAAGATGAATAATTGTTTTCTTTTTTTAACTTTCACCAGAACGATGACCACTGAATTCCTTCTTTGAACATCAAGGAACTTTCAAGGTATGTGTTTGCACAAAATTACTTGCATGTTTGTGGCATGCATTTATTCTTATTACAAAGTAAGATAAAACTGAAAGACAAGTTCCCTGAAATTTAGTGAAGTTTACTAAACATGGGGCCTAATGCCTCTTAGCTACATTCCTCAGAAAGGCTCCAGATGGGGGAAATCAGATGTTCTGGATTTAGAAAACTAATGGGCATTTCAGCACAAATATTTCAAAAACAATTATTTCAATTTTCTCTCTTCTTCATCTCTGAAAATACTGTCATTTGCTTGGTTCAAACAATGAAACTAAAATTTTTCTTTAATTTTTCCTTCATCTTTATTTCCCCTATCCAGTCAATCAGCTGAACCATACCTACCGTCTCTAGAAGATTGTCCCACTCTCGCTCTCTACTTGATGGCTCACTTACTGCTGACCCTGCATCTCAAATTCTTGCCACCATTACACTGAGTGCCCCACCTCCTCGAATCTCTGGTTTCCATTCTCCTCTCTGCCAGTCTATTCTCTGAAGACACAAATGGCATCCTTTAAAACACAGAAAACCATACCATCCCTCTATTAAAAACTATGTAACAGTGTCCTGTTTTATAGGATGAACCCAAACCACTCACCATGTTCTGAAACCTCTGTGGGTCACTGATTGCTTTCATCTCAACCTCAGCTATGAGAACTATCCTCCTAGCTCTCTCGGCCACTCACGCTGCCCTTATCCCAGTCACTCACACCGACGACCTGCTCAGAGCCCTGGACTGACACTTCTCTCCATCTTACCCTGCTCTTCTGCCAGTTCTTTCCAGCACTGCTCAGGTCTCACTCTTGACCTCCTGCTCCTCTGCTAGCTTAGGAGTGGCTGTTTCCCTCGTGACTCAAGGTGTCAGCCTTGGATATAGTAGAACTAGGTGAGACTGTCCTTAGTTTTTCATGTACCACTTTTAATACAGAGCAGAGCACCTGTGCAAATCTTTATTTATTTCTACACTTTGGTTGCCTCCAGCTTGGTAAATGAGAAGCTCTCTGAGGGGAGGGAGTTTTTTCTCTATTTATCCCCTTATTTCTAGCAGATGTACTGTATACACTGTGATCAGAAAACAGCAATTTTACCAGTACCAATTTTACCAGTGAATGAGTAGAGAGTGTGGCTAAGTCACTCCATGGGATATTTTAATTTTCCTATTGCTATCAAGAGAATAAGCAACTTAGCAAAATGAGAAGTATTTTTTAAAGCTTTCATTTTTTTTTTCTCAGAAAGCAAATAAAAATGGAGATCTGTTCAGCTGGAGAAATTGCTAAGAAAATTTAGCATTTTAACAAGCTCACATCTCCCAGAGTAGAATAATTAGTGTCTCTTACCTGTCTATGTCGTGTCTGCCATAACTGTCTGGTCTCCTTGCTTGGACGACATTAGCAGCAAAATATCACTAAACTCTCATTACTCTGAGTCCAAACTTAGTTTTCCTGACTAAAAATTTCATTTCCAAAGATGCTAACCGCAAAGACTTCAGATTCACTTTAGGCACACTGGGCATGCCTCAATTACCTCTGCAGTATAACCTGCAGAGTGCAAGAGAACATGATTCCATGCAAGGCTTGCCTCTTGCAGAAACTGTGGACCATTAGAATAGAGCAGATGTTTGAGGTGTCTTATATGGATGAATTGACAAAGTGAGGCAACAAGTTAGTCTTTTTTTTTTTAATTTCATCTGTTTGTTTTTTTATTTTATTTTATTTTATGTGTATGAGTACACAGTAGCTGTACAAATGGCTGTGAGCTATCATGTGTGTGGCTGCGGGAAATTAACTCAGGACCTTCTGCCGGCCCCGGCTCACTCCCCTCCGTCGTAATTCACTGTAGCTGTCTTCAGACGCACCAGAAGAGGGCGTCCGATCTCATTACGGGTGGTTGTGAGCCACCATGTGGTTGCTGGGATCCGAACTCATGACCTTTGGAAGAGCAGTCAGTGCTCTTACCCACTGAGCCATCTCACCAGCCCAAGTTAGTCTTAAGTACAGAAAAGCAGGGGTAGTTATAAAGAGTCATAAAGAGCACCCTGTTTTTAAGTGTAGGTACCGGAGCCCAGCCAGTGAGTTCCCCGATCAGCTGAGAGGGCACATTTCTCTTATGTCTACACTTCTTCATTCCCAGAGTCTGGGATCCCACATTGTGTGAAACAACAAAGGACTGAACAACCTGGCAACTGCGGCTGCAGACTTCAAAGTGCATCTTCTTTGCCAACTTTGAATATTTACCATTGCGTCACAGGCACTACCTTCTACATAATCTCAAAGGAAAAAAAATGGGTTAATCTCCTTTAAAATGGATTATAAACATTTGGTTTATTAAATGGCCTATATTGAAGATAATTTAGCTATTGTTTGTAACGTAGGCTCACCGTAATGAAGGTAAGTAATTACACGGTGCTCTCAATGCAGCTGGTGCCCCATCTTCACAGCTCCAAGGCGCATTGCCCTTTTTATTTTTTTGACTCTCAGGGTTTGATTCATCTTTTAAACTGTCAACTAGAAACGTTTTCTTTTTGTTTATGAAGTTTGGAATTCCCCCTTCTTCCTACTTCTGCTATCGTGTTAGGATCTGCCGATCTCAGTATCAGAACAATTAGAACTATTCCAAAAGGTAAAAGACACTTTAGAACTCTTTAATGAGCAAATATATGAACTTAGTATTTTGAGTTTCTGACATTTGTTTTGGCTGCTTCAAGGCCCTTCATCATTAGATTAGGAGTTACATTTTAAACGTTCACAGATATCAGATAAGTGGCCTCCAGATCATTAAAGCTCTGCTGTGGTTGAAATATCTGTCTAACATTTATTCAGCTCAAGAAAAGGATATAAACAAATAAACAACATGTGGCATTTCCAGGCCATGTGCAGTCTGCTGATAGGCCAGTAGCCATGACCCGTGGCACTAATTGCCTTTGCTATCAGCAGCACCATTAACGAATGTCAGTTCTTTACCCACTCACTTGCCTGTTTCGCTCCTGTCAGGAGCACTGGAAAGACGGACCACATTGAAATTCTTAAAACTGTTGCTTCTTTGAACCTTGAAAGTTTTTAGAATCTCACTAAAGAGGCATCATAAATATTAAAATATTCCTAACTTTCAAATGGTAGTCAAAACAGAAACAGTAAATGCATATACAATTGGAAGTTGTATAAAAATTGTCAACAGGGTTCCCAGGGAGTAAAGTAATAAGATGCCTAAAACAATGTCACTAATTTTGGTAGAAACCTAATCTCTTGGATATGGAAATAAAAAGGCACTCTATTGGATTGGCTCCATGGTGATTTTAAATTCAAATAACACACAGGTAATGCCAAGCCAAGGAAGAAAGCAATACTTGTTTTTGATTAGGAAATATTTAGACATGGCTTGGTGACACTTACACCTCTAGCTTCACCCTGCAGCTGAGGACAAAAAATGAACTTTTTAACATTCCTAGGACTAATCGAAAAGGCAGTAATTTTCTGAGTTATATTCTAATGATATATCCAGAAATGGAGTCATTCCTATACAAATATGTCTTATCTCCTTTTCCCATCTCGTCCTTATTATCAAGAAAATGATATTTTAGTTGCTGGCAGGGGCTGGAGAATAGATTTTTGGAGAACATGACCAGGGAAGGATCTTAGGGATGCTGTTTGTGATTCAATGGCAGTTAAGCTTCTTTGGAATATTTGTATAAATAAATCCAAAATTATAAAGCAAGGCATTTACTTAAAAGTAGAGCCTCTAAACAATGACTTTATAGGACATCAACATTTTATAAACTCATGACCACAGAGTTTTACAAGAATTAAGTAGCTAAGGTATAGATTCTAGAAACAAAGGGCCCCAGTTCAAGTCTTCAGATATGCCAGTCATGTGGCCCATGGGTCTGCTACTGAATCCCCATTGTTTTTTTGTTTGTTTGTTTGTTTGTTTGTTTGTTTTCGAGACAGGGTTTCTCTGTATAGCCCTGGGTTTCTCTGTATAGCCCTGGCTGTCCTGGAACTCACTCTGTAGACCAGGCTAGCCTCGAACTCAGAAATCCACCTCCCTCTGCCTCCCAAGTGCTGGGATTAAAGACATACACCAGCACTGCCCTGCTGAATCCCTATTCTTTACCTCTGCCCAGCCTCAGCTTCCTTATCTGAAGATAGAAAGTATAATTGCACTGACCTTCATCTGCTTGTTATAAAAATCAAGTGTTATAGTTCAAGTATGTAGAACAATTCCTATAAAAATCACAAGGGAAAGATGAGGATTAGCTAAAAAGCACTAAAGAAAGAGAGCCATTAAGATGAGTTTGGGTCAATGTCTATCAGGAAAGAAATAAACAGAAAATGAGCCTTACTTAAAAC
This sequence comes from Montemys delectorum, assembly GCA_019843815.1. Lineage (NCBI taxonomy): Eukaryota > Metazoa > Chordata > Mammalia > Rodentia > Muridae > Montemys > Montemys delectorum. The sequence continues at coordinate 16,014 of JADRCD010198851.1, read as the reverse complement.
CTGGAAAGAACAGCTAAAACTCCGTGTTCAGTTTCCTTTAAGTATTTCCTAACCCTACTTATAACAGAGCACAGTAAGTACAATTCCATGGACAGCAGTGTGAATTTGACCCACTGCACTCAGCCTTGTCTGTAGTCTGCTCAAGAAGATGGCAGATTCTCACCAGCAAAGTGACCCTGAAGATGTGGCTGGCTGAGCACAAAGCACTTGATAATGACAGAACCACTCAGCTGTGCTGGGAACGTAAGCAGGGTTAAGAAGTCACAGCTACAAAAGGCCTTAACGTGAGAAATCACTGTTCCCACTAGACCAGCGAGCCAGTGGGAGGGTGGATGGTTACGACTCTCTGGCTTCAGCTCTAAGCACCAATGTTCTCCCTGTTGTTCCCACCACTCTTTTTTTTTTAATTGCCTTCCAAACAATATGCATATTAATGTATTGATATGGTCTCACTTTTTTCCCACATCAATATTTCTTAGCATCAGTTTCTTGGAGTACCTATATCCGGCTCATGTGTATATTTAAGGATTCAGGTTTGAGGGCTCTTCAGTGTTAAGACAAAAATCCAGGAAAGGGGAGAACAGTTGAAATGTAAATAAAGAAAAGAGCTAATAAAAATTATTATAGGAAAACTCCCCCAAAGTATGCTATGTTAAACAATCATTTTCATATAAGTGGACTTTAGATAGCATAGATGATATTCTGGACTAGATGGCTGTTACATGCAGTGTCTGATGCTAACAGCATCGCTATTATCTATTCCTTAGCCACGTTGTGTATCCTGTGGGGACCTAAGTACACATAAGTGAAGACCACTGAGCTTTCTGTCTTCCAATATGAATTGGGATCACATCTGTAATCAACTGCCCAGTGAAGCGATGGGTTCCAGTTGTTACCTATGGGCTTGCATATTGAAATGGCTCTGAGCAGCACTCCATATGCAGTCTAACAGTTAGGTATTTTCTCTAATCATTTCCAGGACATTAAACTCAAGTTGCCAAATGAACAGATTTTAATTTGAAGGCTTAAGGGGGAAGTACCCTGACCTACTTGTTGCTAGCTGCTCTCACAGTATATCCACATAAATGAATTTTTTAAAAGGAGCAAGTCCCTATTCCTATACATGTGATATGTGATGTTTGGAAAGCAATCATGCTATAGAATTAATCATATCACATGTGGTGGCTTTAAAAGTTCATGTACATTTAACTATAACTCAAAAGGGGAATGTAGATTTTGGTAGAAAATGTGTTTATGGATTTATGGACTAAAGAGGGAGTGATCATCTTTTTACTACAGCTATTATTTTTGTAAATTCAGTTTGCCAGCCAATGAGGTTTGTGCTTCAAGTGGGTTGTTTTAATTAATTCTCTTAGCCACATGCCATTAGTATCATTCTTATTCCCTCAGGAAAATGACATTTTAATGAGAATGACTACTTTATTCACAACCACATAACTACTTTACTGTTATGTCAAGAATTCTTAAAACACCTTTAAGGAATATCAGAAATTTATAACTTATTTGTGAGAGTAAAACCACATAGAAAAATAACAGGAAAACTAGATCACATGAAGTAAAAACAGTAACAGCAACAACAAAAAGCTAATGGCAGAAAGTTCTGTAAAGTATGAAGACCACATTATGTCATAATGTAAGAGATCCCCTCCCAGGAACTTTAAAACTGATACACTATCAGATATACTTATGGACTCAGATTAGTGAAATTAAGTAGGAAAATTACAAGGCTATGTTAATAGATATAAAACAATTTGAAAACATATTAACTAAATCAAAAACAAAAAACAAAAAGTCCTGGCAAACTAGGAATTTAACTGAATTTTAAAACTGTACACACACACACACACACACACACACACACACACACACAATTTCTGAGTCTTTCACTGCTGTACTTAAGATGGCTAAGGAAAGCTATCATTATCTGCACAGTATATAATTAGTTTGAGAAATAAACATGTCGAGTGAACCCAAAAGCAAATAAATATTCAAAAACTTTAAGGTGACGAGCATTTTGGTATGGTGAGATAGGGTATTATAGTCAGTGAGTGTGGGCATGTGTGCACAGTGGCATGTAGGTGGGTGAGTGGATGTATATGTGTGTGAGAAAGCCAAAGGTTTAAAATGAGGGTCCACGTCCATAGCTCCTGTTTATACATACTGAGGCAGAATTTCTGGTTGAATCTAGAGCTCACCAACTCAGCCAGTCTAGGTAGCCAGCTTGCTTTGGGGTCATCTGTCTCTGCCTGCCTAGTGCTGTCACAGTGGTCAAGGATTTACTTGGGTGCCAAGGATCCAGACTTTGGTCCTTATCTTATGAGCATAAGACTTTATCCGCTGAACCATTATGCCAGCTCCCAAATTAACTAGATCAACGTGCAAAAGTATTTTTGCATCCTAGTGGAAAAAAAATGACAAAATAAAAAAATTTAAATGCCAACAACAATGAATGGGAAAACAAATCTATTGAACAGATTACAGAGCATTTTGTTATGTACTTTAACATTCTGAAGGGTAAGCTTAATAACACTTCTCATCTCTTAGCCCATAAATAAGCATCGGTTCATTCTCCTTCATTTTGACTTCTATCTTAGAGGGAAATACCCAGTGTGCTTAGTGTGGAACCTTATGTTTCTATGAGCTCTTGTGAAATGTAGATTATTGTTTTATATGCAGCTGAATTAACTAATATAAATTATAGTATGCTATTGTCTCCATGCTTTCAGTTATCATGACATATGATATTTTTATTAGATATTTTCTTTATTTACATTTCAAATGTTATCCCCTTTCTTGGTTTCCCCTCTGAAAAGCCCCTATTCCCTGCCCCTCCCCCCTGCACAACCACCCACCCACTTCTGCTTTCTGTCTCTGGCATTCCTCTACACTGGGGCATAGAACCTTCACAGGACCAAAGGGCCTCTCCTCCCATTGATGACCAACAAGGCCATCTTCTACTACATATGTAGCTGGAGCCATGAGTCTAATCATGTGTACTCTTTGGTTGGTGGTTTAGTCCCTGGGAGCTCTGGGGGTACTGGTTAGTTCATATTGTTATTCCTTCTATGGGGCTGCAAACTCCTTCAACTCCTTGGGTCCTTTCTCTAACTCCTCAGTGGAGGACTCTGTGCTCAGTCCAATGGATGGCTGTGAGCATCCACCTCTGTATTTGTCAGGCATTGGCAGAGCCCCTCAGAAGACAGCTATATCAGGCTCCTGTCAGCAAGCACTTGTTGGCATCCACAATAGTGTCTAGGTTTGGTGGCTGTATACAGGATAGATCTCCAGGTGGGGCAGTCTCAGGATTGTCCTTCCTTCAGTCTCTGCGCCTTACTTTGTTTCTGTAACTCCTTCCATGGATATTTTGTTCCTGCTTCTAAGAAGGACTGAAGTACCCATACTTTGGTCTTCCTTCTTCTTGAGTTTCATGTGGCTTGTGAATTGTATCTTGGGTATTCTAAGCTTCTGGACTAATATCCACTTGTTAGTGAGTGCATACCATGTGTATTCTTTTGTGATTGTGTTACTTCACTCAGGATGATATATGTTTTAAGATATATACATTTCAGCAAAAACTTGTAGTCCTTATTGAAAGACATTAAAAATCCCCTATGTCATCATGCATGTGTTCAAGTCTGCAAAAGACACTATGGCTTCAGTTGTCCTTAATTTACAAATTCAGTTCAGCGAGTGGAATTATTCAATGTGGGGGGTTCAAGACATTTCTAAGAATTTTATGGAGTAAGAAAACTGACCTTTTAATTGTACAAAAATATTTCATTATGAAAATTTCATACAGGCCTAAAATGTACATTGATCAAATTTGCCCTTATTAACTTTTTGAATCCCTTTTCTTCTTTTCCTGTCTATATCCTTTATATCCCCTTTTATGCCCATATTTTTCTAGCACTAGATTTCATTTACGATAGGAAAAAATACTTATCTTTGTGTGATTGGATTATTTCATTTAACAAGACCTTTTCTGGTAAATGACATAAATTTACATTTTTCATGTTCAAACAAAACTCCATTGTGTGCATATATCACATTTCTTTCTAGTCACACGTTACTGGGAACCTAGGTTCATATCATACAATAATTTGGCTATTGTGATAATACATCAATAAATATGGTTCACAAGTATTTCTAGAGTAATCTTACTTTGATACTTTGAGGAGTATATTATATATATTGTGATATATATGTATCATTTAGAAAGTACAGTTTTAGCCTTTTAAAAAAATCTCCCTAATTTCTTTCTCCACCTGTTTATCCTTTGTGTAGAGGAAGGCCACTGATTCGCTTGAGTTAATTTTATATCCAGCTACTTTGCTGAAGTTGTTTATCAGGTTTAGGAGCTCTCTGGTGGAATTTTTGGGGTCACTTAAGTATACTATCATATCATCAGCAAATAGTGATAATTTGACTTCTTCCTTTCCAATTTGTATCCCTTTGATCTCCTTTTGTTGTCTAATTGCTCTGGCTAGGACTTCAAGTACAATATTGAATAGGTAGGGAAAGAGTTGGCAGCCTTGTCTAGTGCCTGATTTTAGTGGAATTGCTTCAAGTCTCTCTCCATTTAGTTTGATGTTGGCTACTGGTTTGCTGTATATTGCTTTTACTATGTTTAAGTATGGGCCTTGAATTCCTGATCTTTCCAAGACTTTTATCATGTCAAATGCTTTCTTAGCATCTAATGAGATGATCATGTGGTTTTTTCTTTGAGTTTGATTATATAGTGAATTGTTGATGGACTTCTGTATATTGAACCATCCCTGCATCCCTGGGATGAAGCCTGCTTGATCATGATGGATGATCATTTTGATGTGTTCTTGGATTTGGTTTGCAAGAATTTTATTGAGTATTTTTGCATCGATATTCATAAGAGAAATTGGTCTGAAGTTTTCTTTCTTTTTTAGGTCTTTGTGTGGTTTAGGTATAAGAGCAATTGTGGCTTCATAGACTGAATTGGGTAGAGTACCTTCAGTTTCTATTTTGTGGAATAGTTTGAGGAGTATTGGTATTAGGTCTTCTTTGAAGGTTTAATAAAACTCTGCACTAAACCCATCTGGTCCTGGGCTTTTTTTGGTTGGGAGACTGACTATTAATGACTGTTTCTATTTCATTAGCAGATATGGGACTGTTTAGATCATTTATCTGATCTTGATTTAACTTTGGTACCTTCACAATAGTCACAAATAATAAAAAAAAAATCTTGGTATGACTCTAAGGAAGTAAAAGATCTGTATGACAAGAACTTCAAGTCTCTGAAGAAGGAAATCGAAAAAGTTCTCAGAAGATGGAAAGATCTCCCATGTTCGTGGATTGGCAGGATTAATATAATAAAAATGACCATCTTGCCGAAAGCAATGTACAGATTCAATGCAATCCCCATCAAAATTCCAACTCAATTCTTCACAGACTTAGAAAGAGCTATTTGCAAATTCATCTAGAACAACAAAAAACTCAGGATAGCCAAAACTATTCTGAACAATAAAAGAACCTCTGGTGGAATCACCATCCCGGACCTTAAGCTGTACTACAGAGCAATTGTAATAAAAACTGTATGGTATTGGTACAGTGACAGGCAGGTGGATCAGTGGAATAGAAGACCCAGAAATGAACCCATACACCTATGGTCACTTGATCTTTGACAAAGGAGCTAATACAATCCAGTTGAAAAAAGAGCATTTTCAACAAATGGTGCTGGCTCAACTGGCAGTTAGCATGTAGAAGAATGCAAATTGATCCATTCCTATCTCCTTGTACAAAGCTCAAGTCCAAGTGGATCAAGGACCCCCACATAAAACCAGATACACTGAAACTAATAGAAAAGATAGTGGGGTTTGTACTTTATGTATTCCAATCTTCTGGGCTAATATCCACTTATCAGAGATTGTATACCATGTGTGTTCTTTTGTGATTGGGTTACCTCACTCAGGATGATATTCTCCAGATCCATCCATTTCCCCAAGAATTTCATGAATTCATTGTTTTTAATAGTTGAGTAGTACTCCATTGTGTAGATGTACCACATTTTCTGTATCCATTCCTCTGTTGAGGGACATCTGGGTTGTTTCCAGTGTCTGGCTATTATAAATAAGGCTGCTATGAACATAGTGGAGCATGTGTCCTTATTACATGTTGGAGCATCTCCTGGGCATATACCCAGAAGATGC
>JADRCD010198850.1:46042-56882 GCA_019843815.1 Montemys delectorum | reverse complement strand
TATCACTACTAGTATTTTTTAAATGAACATAAATATATAAAGTCTTTTTGTTTGTTTGTTTGTTTTGTATTTAGTAGATCTTAAAATCTTGGCTCTTACTGTGGTACAAGCCCAAAATAAGAATAATTTTTAGACATTGTATTTCATTGCAATAAGGCTGTACTTCAATGACCCTCACATCACCAAAGGATTTTACCTCCACTATAGCTAAGCTGAGAATTGACAGTTCTGCTGCACATAGGAATGAATTGTAGGCATGATTTTTGGATACAGACTTCCTGCTATGGTCAAAGCTATTTGACTTGAGTGACTTCATTCTCAGCCCACAGAGAACAGGTTACATTCATTTAAGAAATGGTATGTGTATTAAGATGTTCTGTCCATAAAGTCATTCACCAACTGTTTCAACAAACAATGGTTCTGCTTGGAGGGTAGCACAGACATTAGGTGAGGATAAGAATCTGGTTCATTGGCTGTGATAATTTTCAAAAGCATTAGTCTCAGAGAAAGAATAACTTATAAAGTCCTCTTCTTCAAACTTGATACAAGAGTTACAAACATCAAGCACAGCATTCAGTCTCACTCTTTGTTGTTCTCTTACAAGCCACCTACTAAGTTAATTGTCTATGTTTCTTTTGGCTGTATAAATATTTTTGAAATATGTAAGCTGTTTTTGAAAACCATAGCATACTGTAAAAACATGAAATAAACAATACTACTAATAGACAGGCTGAGATAGGAGAAGTATGATTTCAAGACCATTATGTTGTACATAGCAAGACACTGTCACATACAAACAAGCTGGCAGAGTTCCTGTGTGCCTGGGTCCTGCAGGTCCCAGCTGCTCCCAGTGTTGGAACAGATGTTGTGTCCTCCTCACCTCTGATCCTGGGCGTGTTAGAGCACCTGGGAGTGGAGCTTCCTCTGGGTGTTGTGGGACTGGCTGTGGAGTTTGCGCCCAAGGACTGCTCAGGACACTGGCCCAGACAGACCGGTACTTTTAATTTTTAAAATGAGTTTATTTTTATCAGTTCTATGATAGTCTTTTAAAGTGTGTTTTGACTATATTTAAACACACACACCTAAAATCAGTTCATTTTTCAAAGAACGCTGTTCAGGTAGTTTCAGACTCATGGATAGGAAGTAAGGAATCTAGGATGGATGCTAAAAGCTTTTGTCTGAAATTTAGGATTAGAATGAAGCAATTTCAAGATAGCTTATATAGCAGTAAAACAGGTCAGCAGACTGAGGCGCAGACTAGGCGAAGGAGTCTAGTGTGTCTGTGTTGTAGGCTACCTTATGGTATGGATATCCTGGCTATTGCTTTTAGAGTTTTAGCCAAGTCCTTGATGTTGGCCATAATTTAGCCTGCTTTCTGAGTAATGCTTTGATAGATATCTGGTCCAGTGCTATCAGCTGAAGCCAGTGTTGGGGTAGCTCTAGAAGAAAGAGAATTTTGACACTGATGTCAAAACTTGGGGGATTAGATCTGAGCCTCTTTGTAAGTCTGGCTGCTTCCAAAGGTTAGAACTCAGGTTTCAATGTTTTCAACCAGCATGGGGGGAAAAGACAGAATTTCTTCCCTAACTCTAGTGAAAGATATACTATGGAAAAACTCTGGCCAGGCCTGGGCTGTGTCTAGACCAGTCACTTTTAGTCAGGGACACCAGGAATATGGTCAGCTCACTCCAGACATTTCTGTTTGCTTCCCTAGGCAGCACTTGTAATGGACAACTCCAAAGCCACATGGTTACTTAAAAGATGGCAGTTTCCCAAAGAAAAGTCAAAATTGCTACCAATGACAAAATATCAGGTACTATGACCAAAGCTGATGCCAGCCACCATTAGAAGGCCTCGGGGTCAGTGAAAGGAGAGTGCCAGTGTAGAAGACAGCAGACAGAGGATGGCTGGCTTGTGAGTCCATCATGAGGTGGGTATGGGGGCTTACTTTTCTGTTCATTTTCAATTCCTGCTGTGTGAGCGAGCATGTGCTCATGTGTGCACGTGCTGGGGAAGGGACCCAGGGGACCCTGCCTGTTGTGCCATTGAGGTAATATACCTCTTCACTCTCTGTCTTTAAATATGAGTGATTAGTCCTTTAAAACACACTGTAATGGTGGTATGGTTGGGTTTATATTTATAATTTTACTATTTACTGTTTTCTTCCTCTCTTTGTTTATTTTCTTTTTATGCTTTCTTTCTGCATCATGTAAATCTTTTTTAGAATTTCATTTAAGTGAATTATACCTCTCTCTCTCTCTTTTTTTTTTAAAATTTGAGACAGGGTACCAATGTGTAACCCTGGCTGGCCTGAAACCCACTATGAAGGCTAGTCCGGCCTTGAACTCAGTTTGCCTCTGCCTCCTGAGTGCTGAGATTAAAGCATGAGACACATGCCAGGCCTACCTCTGCAGTTTTTAGTGACTGCTTACAGCATTGGTTTTGAATGTAGTAGCAGGGTACCATTAGTGATATTTGGAAATACTCGTGGCTGACACTTGGGCAGTATGTGGCAGCATCATTTAGTGAGCAGATTTGGAGCATGCTTCCCCTCCCCCACCAGCAATTATCTGTCAGAATGTCTGTAATGCTGCTCGGGAGAGGAACTAACACTTCAGTTTCCTTGTCGTTAGGACTGTGCTTCCCACAAAGCCCAGAAACTTGTTGACAGTTTGACTCTATCTGCCACCCCACTACCTCTGTCCTTTACACCAGGGTTGGTAGCATGCCAAGCTTACCGAGTCCTGCCCGCTGCCTATTTTTGAACAGAAAGTTTCACTGGAGCACAACTGTGCTCATTCGCAAATGTGTTGTCCATGGCTGCTCTTGCCCAGTCAATGGCAGAATAGCACTTGCAATGTCGAAGCTGTGGCCCTTGAATTCAAACCATTGACTGCTTTGCCCTTTAAGGAACAGGTGTGCCTCTTCTGCTGTATAGTTGCCTGATATATCAGTTATACTTGTTTATATTGTAAAACCCATAAATGTTTTGTTCAAGTAGTCATATATGCTTTTAAAAATTAAGAACAAAAATAAATGCTTTCTCTTTGTCTGGTAATAACTATTTTTATTGCCTTCATTTCTCCCGGAAGACCTAAGTGTCAATCTTCCCAGTTTCTTTTAGTGTAAACAGCATGTTAACCATTTAAGAAACTCACACTAACAAAGTTTTCCTGTAGAGGAATTTTAATCTAGCAACATGGCTGTGCTGGCCCAGGATCACATCCAAAGACCTAGGTTTTATGATCTGGCTGTAATGCAGACATGGCCTGGATTATAGTATGCTCTGGCTTGATTACAGACACACTCTTAGTTCATACCTTCAATCCCAAACAATGAAAGTAAAGTTACTTTGTAGAAGGAGCAGCCGTGTTTGAAAGCAGTGTCTAACTGAAGGGCAGACAAAATGACAAATCAGAGAAAAGTTTGACAGAATGAGTCAGAGACAACTCTCAGGAGAAGAGACAGGAAAGAGAGGTGACTTAAGAGAGCAGTGGGGAGGGGAGCAGTTTTACAGAGACAGGTTGCAGGTGAAGACAGAATGAGCCAGAGAATGAGAATGAGCCAAAAGATTAGAACAGATTGCTAGAGTTAGATTGAGGCCAAGCAGAACAAGTCAGTCAGAAGCTGAGAGACACCAGTTTGAATCAGTCAGCTTGGAGAGGAGTTTGGACCAAGACAGCTGAGTTGAACCAGCCAGCCAGAGTTCAGAAAGGGATAGAAAGGGTGAGTTTATTACTCATCAGTAAGCCTCAGAGATGACAATTACATCTGGCAAATAAAAGCTACTTTTACACTTCCTAAAATTATCCTTACTCATGCTTATTTATACTACATTCATTTACTTATTTTGTGTGTGGCAGGGGAACATGTGTGGAGGTCGAGTGAGTTCTCTCCTTACACTGTGTACAGCCTAGGGATCAGACTCAGGTCTTGAGCCTTGGTGGCAAGCACTTTTACTTACTGAGCCATCCTACCAGCCTTATGTGCCTTTATTTTTCAAGCATATTTTCATGGACTATAAAATTGACAGGTTTTTTTTTTTTTTCAGTATTTTAAAGACGTTTTTGTGGCTATGGATGAAAAGTTAGCAATCATGCTGACATTCTTAGCTTATTCTTTGTGTATAATTGAATTGGTTGTTTTGCTTTGTGGGCTTTTCTTTATTTTTGCCTTAAAAGGCAAAATAGTCTACCCAGAAGTCGTTTCTTCACATTCTACCTCAGATATCTCACTGGTTAGAACTTTTGCCTAGGATGTGAGACATCCTGGATCCAATTCCAAGTACCAAAAGAAGTGTTTCTTCTGGCACATTTAGGAAGCTATTATTCAATTTTTATCTTTCACTTCTTGTGCTCTTCCAGTCACAAGTATGTTTATATAGCCAAACTATCACCATCTTCAGTCAGCTGGGTCTGATTGTAAATTGTCAGGTGGGATTGTTCCCCCCTCTTAGGAGTGGGGAAGGGTCATGGGATCTTCACCTGAGTATCCAGCCAACCAGGTATGAGCAATTCTTCCCTAATTGCATGTAGCCTCTAGGTCTCTGGGAGGGGCTAGAGTAGAGGAAAGGCTAGGATAGGGGAGGAGTCTATCTAACCACAGCTGGCGGCCCTTGGAAAGGAAGGTCCTCCCTGCTAGGTACAGGTTTTCTAGGGTGGCTGCTTGAAGGTCACCTATGAGTGAGTCCTCACCCTCGCTCTGTAAGTAACCTTAGTATGCTCTCTGGTTCCTTCAAGAGGAACATTGGTGGAACTGAATTCTAGTTTGTTATTGGGACCTCGTGTTTGGGAGAATTGTTGACCAGTCTCTGCCCTGTCCTTCATGTCCCCCTTCCAAGTCTGTCCCTCCTCCATCGCATCCCCTTCCAGGTTCAGCACTCTCTCCCTCTCCTTGCCTCCCATATCTTTTCTTCTGTTTTTCTTAAATATTGTTTTCATGTTTGGTCCATGCTCAAGTTCACGGAATTTTCCTCCATTATCTCCATTCTGTTAAGCTAACTTCATAGTATGTTTAGATACACTTTTAACTTTACTATAGTTAATATAATTTTTAGTTTTTGAGTTGCTGTTTACTTTAAAAATTATTTCAGTTTTTCCTTTGCGATTCCCTGCTTTTTCACTCATGAAACCTGGATGTTCTTTGAGACAAGTGTACACTATGTGTAATGCATGCTAGATTCAAAATTATAATCCCCATTTCAACCTCCCAAGTACTTGGGGTTTGCAAGCATGTGCTACTGTGCCCAGTGTTTTTAGTTTGCATTCTTTGGTGTTGTAATAAAGCACTGTCCAAAAACAACTTAAGAGAAGAAAGCTTTCATTTCAGTTTATAGATTACATTCCATCACCAAGAGAGACCAATGCAGGAATTCAATACTGCTTACTGACTCCCTAGTTCTTGGCCAGCTACCTTTCTTCTACAACCCAGTTCCATCTGGTACCTTCCACAGAGGGCTGAGCTCTCCTATGTCAATTAGTAGTCAAGAACATGCCCTGCAAGCATGCCTACTGGCTAATCTGATGGAGACAGTTCTTCAGTTGAAAGTTACCCTTCCCCCGGGAGTGTTGAATTTGACAAGATTACTATCACATCTGCACACTGCCTTTTCTTTCACTGCAAGTACATTTCCCTTGCATCATCTGAGTACAAAGATATGTCGTGGTTCAGTTAGAAGAGGCCAGGTCCCTTGGAAAGTGGTCCATTTCTGCCTCTCACATGTTTTGGCACATGGTGCATAAACTGATGACATGGTATGGTTAAGGGGAAGGGTCTTATTGTACATTCGAGAGAAAGAACAGGCAGAGGTACCTGGAAGAGTTCCGAACAGAGAGAGAAAGTAGCAGACTGAACATGGCCAGCAGGCTGGACCTGGCCATAAGAGAAACAGGGAGATATGAAGGAAGAGCATAGGGGATGGGAGGGGGGGAGAGGGGGACAGAGAGAAGAAGGTGGTATGGGCACAGGAGAGCTAATGGGTTGACCAACTCAGCTACCTCCCAGGCCCAGATACAGGGCTCCAAGTTGACCCACTCCAACATCTACCCCAACTATGAACTGCTCGAGCATATGAAGGTCCTGGTCCTGCAGATCCAATGCTGCAGAATCTCCAGGACACAGAGCAACAACGAGATACCTGGAGGAGTCCTGGTGAGGATCCAGTATTGATGGTGTAGCAGAAGCCAGAGGCCTCAAACAGACCAATGTCTCATTGTAAAGAACATTTGCAAGTGAAGATGTATGGACAGGTATACTTGTGTGACACACTATGACACACCGTAGCTTCCATGACAAGATTTTTTTTTTGTTCTTTGTGTTCATTTTTTTTAATTCTATATTATTTTCTTTTGTGGGGGAGGTTGCAAGGGTGGAGGGCAGATACAAAGGTTTGGGGAGATGCGTGGGATTGGGGTGTGTGATGTGAATATCACAAAGAATCAATAAAAATTTAGCAGAGTTGTAAGGAGAGCGAGTAGCAGTGTGCTGGGGAAGTTTAGGGTAGGGAAGAGGCAAGAAGAGATGTGTAAGAGCAGGTTCTTGTGATGGGGGTCCTGGAAGCCTGGACGCCAGCAGGTGCTTTAGCATGCTCCATATGATCATAGGCACCACAGGCAGCCGTTTCTCCCTTTTGCATTTTAGAATCTCGGGAAATAGAGTTTCCTTTGGACCTTACAGGATGGGGCTGTTTTAAAACTTACTTGATCCCAGCACCTGGGTCACTGGGTCATTGCCTCCCACTGAGAACAGTCTGTGCTCCCTGGTTCTTTATGTGACAGGTGATTTCCCCTAGCCCCATCCTCTTCTTTCCTCCTGCTCCTCCTGGTTTGGGTATTTCTAACCAGGTACTTCTGGATTGTCTGTAGCCATTGTAAGTCATATGCCATAGAGACCCAAGGTAATCTTTTTCAAATAGAATTGGTTTGGTTTTTTTCGTTTGGCTTGGTTTTTAGCAACCAACCAAGTTAACTTGGTTAGATATCAGCTACAAACACCTCCATCTGGGTGGCAGCCGCAGATCCATGCTGCCACTCAAGTTAGGCTGATTTTGACCAAGCAGAGCTTATTATACACAGAACATGGGAACGCCCTATTGGATCATTCTTTTCTGGGATTCTCTCCTCATTTTCCAACAGCATTGGGTACCTTAAAATCTACCCCGTAGCCTTCAGGCCGGAAAACATTGCTGATTTTCTGGTAGAAAACTAAAACTAAAGTCTGATAGAGCATTAGCTGCTCTGCACACAGTGCCAGCTACAGCCTGCCATTGAACTGTCATAGAAACTGGTCATCCTATCATACCCTGTTTTCCTCTCCGAGCTGTTGGTTCCCCTCTAGAATCCTCCACTCTGCAGTGGTTTTATGCAGCTCTCTAATGTGGCCCCCTAGATTGCACTTCTTTTAATAAGATCCCTAGGAGCTTAGCTGGTCATAGTGGGATGGATGTCCAGCTTTAAACATTTAAAATTTTGTTTTTATGTAATTGAGACTATATAAATAGAGCTTTCAATGAAATAATTTATCCACCACGATCTTCTTTTTCAATTTGTCTGTATTCTCCTCTGTATCTCACTGTTATTCAGACAATTTTTAATGTTGTTATGACAATAGACATTCTGCTCACAAATGACTATAAATAGTTGTGTGATTTTGTAGAGAGCCGCACCCGAGCCGGCAGCCTCCATTACAAGATGGCGCCAGCACGTAGTCTGCGCATGTGCCTAGGGCCAGAGCGCGCTAAGTCTCAGCCCATCTGCGCATGTGCTAGGGCCAAAAGCACCAAGTCACAGCCTATCCCGAGGCGTCTCATGAGGTAATGAGCAAACAGCCAATCAGAGATGAACATGCCACTCCAGGGTGTATATAAGCAGTGCATTCTCGAGGGCTCAGTTCTCTCCTCGCCACATGGTAATAAAGGTTTGCTGCAGAAGGATCCTGTGTGTGTGTCCGTGTATTCCTGCCGGCGGGAAAATAGCACGGACCACATGATTTTATTCTTTTTATTATTTATTTAGTTTTTAAAAGATTTATATATTTAATTTATGTATATGAATATTTTGATTGTATGCATGTATGTGTATCATGTGCATGCCTGTTGGATTCCCTGGAACTTGGTTTATGGATGGTTACGAGCCACTATGTGTTTGCTGTGAATTGAACCCAGGTCATCAGCAAGAGCATAAGTACTCTTAACCACTGAGCCACCTTTCCACCCCCTATTTAGGTTTTTTGAGACAGAAGTTCACTATGTGCTCTAGTCTGGGATTACAGATGAGTGCTGTCATGCCTATCTTAGGAAATGTTTAACAGCTTGCTCTTTAGCAATAGGAGTGATCTCTATATCCCAAATACTCGTAATATTTGCCAGTGTCCCCAGTGTAAACACCCCAGCCATGTCTGACTTCCCATTACTGGCATAACATCATTGACTGCAGGCTTGGAAGAACGCATACAGCCATGTCTTGGAAGAACGCATACAGCCATGTCTTGGAAGCCAGTGTGAATTGGCTCTGGCACACCACTAATTATAGTGGCTGTATTATCATCTATCATATGGATGTCTAGCAGCCTTCTCAGTTATTGATAGGCATTGAATATTATGCTTATTTTTAGTGTTTACAGTCATAAACATTTATACATGTCTTTAGAGTTTATATCTTATTGCCTCAAAAGAAGTTCATTGGTCTAAACTGCTAAAGATAATCTTACTTTCCAAAAGTACTACACTAATGCATATTCTCATAGCTATATATGAATGTACAATTTTTTTTCTTTTCCTGAGGCTTGTGTAATGGGAATTGAAGCCTCATGCATGCTAGGCAAGTTTCTCTCATGATCTACACCCAGGCCACAATTATTATTTTAAAAGTATGCTAACACCTACTCCCAGGAATCACTGAATATAAAGAAGAACTATTAGTACTTCCTCTCTCTTCCCATTTCCTTATTAAAATTCTCACGTAAACACATTACACTAGAGGGAGTAATGATCTATTCTTCTCCAGCTGCCACTGGGAACTTGGCACTGAACAATGTGACAAGCCTATTAGTTGCCTAATCCCCAGCTTACTGTGTGAAACAAAGCAAGTAGACACACACAGGAGTGTCTGGGGAGGGCGATCTCAGGACGTCTGCCTTCCCCCTTCTCTAGCCTTCATCGGAGTCTTCTCTCTGCCTTTCTTCATCATTTGGATGTTTCTTTGACTTAAAGGAGTTCTCTCTGTCCCACTTTCGTTCCTCTTTTGTCTCTTGTATCCCATTTTTGGGGAGAAAATGTAGTACCCACTATTTTCCTTCTGTCCTGAGTGATCAGGACTAGATGCTAAACTCAACCAGGTTTCAAGCAGAACTGGTATACTTCCTGTTGACTTCTGATTGTCAGGGCTTAATCGCCAAATGGTTCCTGGTACCATTAAACCTAAGCTTTTGAGTCCTGGCGAGCTGGGACTCAGTAAGGGCTTTCCCTGCCCGCTTCCTAGAAGTGGGCGGGCTGATGGGAACCTGGTGGGTAGAATACAGAAAACAAGAACTTGTTGATGCCCTGCTGGTCAGTGACCTGTGTCTCACTTATCCAGGACAAAGTCCTAGAGGTCTTTGACTCCTGTTTTCCAAGGAAATGCCTACCTGTTTGAGCACAGTGAAGCTTATTTATCTAAGTGTTGTAAAGTTGTCCTTTCCCCAACCACCCACACAATGAGGCCCAACCCACCAGAAAGGCTTTGTAGGACCTTACTGCCGCTTGTAAGGTGAGCCTGAAGGCAGACATGCAGCAGAGGAAAGGCAGAGGCAGGTAGGCCCTGTAGTTCCCCCTTCCCTAAGTGTAAGACAGCTCTACCTGCCACACTTAGAGACACCACGCACAGAGAGCGGGCCTAATGCAGGAGTCTGTTGCCATTGCTCTGAGAGCTGGGAGAAGAAACTCCAGTTTATTTCTCAAGCCCTGTGAAGACTTGAGTGGAGGTGGAAGGGCGTGATCTTCCAGAGCAGAGGCTGCTGCCAGCTGGCCACAGGGCTCCTGCCCCTACAACCCTAGCCTTCTGGGGGAGCTCTGCCTTTCTTGGTCAGATGCTAAAGGATAGAAAGAACCATGGCTCCCATGGGATCAATGCTTGGCAGTCGGCTCCCACGATCTCCTTCAGTGGACGCAGGAGAAGCAGTCATGATTGAAATGATAAAGCTGAAGAAACTGAGGTTCCCGGAAGCTGAGGATGGTGCACTGCGCCATGTCTAATAAACAGAACCAAATCCAGTCCCAGCCATGAGGAGTGGAGAGAGATAGCAAAAGCTACCTCCTTCCTGAAGCACTGAGCTCCTTGCTGTCACTGGGCTGCCCCTCCTGCTCCAGAATAAACCACTGCACACTTTTTTTTCTCTTCTCGCGTCTGCCTTTACACAATGCAACAGAACAGAAGCCAAGAGCCGGGATTTCCCCACCCCTACCCCAACCCCACACTGTGCCTGTTGAAACAGGTGAATGTTGAAAACATTGTTGAAACACCTGTTGTTCTCATCCAGCTCCTCCATCTCAATAGGAACCTCTCTGAGTTGTATGGACAGTCTGCACTAGAAAAGCAAAACTCCCAGCTGAACTTCTGACCTCCTCCAGGGACTGTCCCATCCTCTTCCTTCCCTTCCTGCAGCATCTTCACTAACTGTTTCTATGTCTCCTTCCTCGCCCTCGCCTCTGTTCCTCACCCCACTCTAATCTGCCTGCTGACCTCACTGAACCACTGAAGCTGCTTGTCAGGGTGGTGTCGGTCTGTGCTGCCCCACGCCCTGCTCAGCCTGTCAGCAGCCCGTGGTGCGGCTGCCTGCCCTGCTCCATCGGCCGTCAGCAGCCCGA